>JBAPLH010000228.1:0-67500 GCA_037897445.1 Ceriops zippeliana
AGAGGCCAAATGAGTTAATCAAAAAATGAAAGACAATTTTTGTCAATAGTAACTCAACAACCAAACCTTAAACAACAATCCAACCGTTGAAGATGAAATTTCAGATGTCCCTTACTGGCTATCCAAATTTTATCTTAATCAGACAACAAAATAATATTTATTTACACGGTTCATCTACATTGCCACAATAAAGAATATAGAGTATTACCAGAAACAAATGATCACAATTTGAGATACAATCCTGCCCTTGCAGGAAGCCAAATCACGATTCAACCATTTAGAATCAAAATCTAGGTGTCCTCCATCAACTGACCAAAATACAGTTTGATCTGACCACAAACAATTGTCTGATTATAAGGTTGATCAAAATTACACGCAGAATAGCTTCTCAAAGTATAAACAACAAAATGCAAATTAGAATCCACACTTAGAGTCCACCAAATAAGATCTCCACCATTTAGAATAAAGAACAAGATAGTCTCTATCCTTCAGCAAAGTTTTACCCAAATTAAATAAGAATTCACTGTTGAATTTCAAAAAAAATGGCCGGCAGCCTCTCCCTCTCTCTCACCTAAAAAAAACCTTAACCTAATCTTAATGAGGTATTTATACCTCATTAAGTCAACTATCTTTTTTTTTCTTTTTTTTTTTCGAAGGTTCCATTAGGAGGATATCTAACACTTGTGACTTGGAATCTGAAAAATAAAGGCCACGAAAATAATTATCCTCCTTTAACTTGTAATCGAAATAAAAACTTAGATCAGTTTGCTTCTTCAATGCAAAATCTTCTAAAACTATCTTCGCATCTCCCCTATTAATATCTGTCATTCTCTTAGATTGAATGGAGTTATGTAAATCCTTCTTAGTGACGAATCTTAATGTGGATTTTATTGGTTGGTGGGATCTCATTTACATGTACAGGGGTCAAGGTTTTTTTTTTTTGGGCAGCTTCTTTGGTCATAGATTTTGGGGTGCAGCAATCTTCGGTTTGCAATAATCAGTTTTCTTCCAAATTATTGTTGAGTTTTGATTTGGGGCTATGGACGTGTTGAGTTTCGATCTTTAGATCTGAGGTTTTCATGGGTTTTGACTTATTGGTCTTTGCAAGCCTTTGTGTATGACTTTTTTAAGTGTCTTGGTTAACCAAGATGGTATGGATAAAATATTATTATTAAATTAATATTAAAATTATAAATTATAAAAATTTATTAAAAAATTATAAATTAAGACAAAGTTGTCACATATGTGTTTATTTTTATATTCATTAATATTAATATCAATATAAATAGATATATAACAATATATAGATTTATATTTCTATATTACTCTATTTTAAAAAACTGTTCTCTTATTATTTAAGCAAATTAATAAATTAAAGTCTATGCATGTTACTCCCATAATAAAATATAGATTTATATTTCGATATTACTCTATTTTAAAAAACTGTTCTCTTATTATTTAAGCAAATTAATAAATTAAAGTCTATGCATGTTACTCCCATAATAAAATTTTGATTTTCGACCTAAATCAATATAAGGAACTGTGTTCCTAAATCGACTAGACTTAATTTCAATTATAATATAAATTAGATCAAGAACCATTGTTCTAAAAATTATAGTATAACTTTTTAGCACTTATATTAATAATATTTTTTTAATCTTGAAACTTTGCTAAAGTATTAGCAATAATGGATAGAGATGTTATTCTTAATTGAAAAATAAAAACCAATGATATATCAATTTAGAAACATGTTGATTAAATAAAATTTTGAGTTAAGAATATGCAGCTTACTAAAATGTCCTTATTGGAGATCTCTTACGCTTTTTTTGTTTTTTTACTTCAAGTTATTTAATAATAAGGAGTGTATACAATTTATGAAGTCATAAATATGATGATATTCCAGTTAAGTAAAAAATACAAAAAAAAAATAAAATACATTAACCACCTACATGCAAACCCTAGTGTATAGTATAGATTAATTCCTCATAACCATAGCACTATTTTTATATGAAGAGATTTTCCCTATTTTTCCAAGACATTAACAAACTGGTTGCATATTGGAGGTTAAAAGACAAAAGAAACTCAATCATTAGTTCTAATGGTGATGTCGTCAAGCACTAATAATCTTTTATTCCTATTGTTGATCTAGGCAATTACAGTTTGCAAGTTGCTCTCAATAGTAAGTGAAGCCCTCTCTGCCATATTCTATAGACTCCAAAGGTGAACTAGCTTCCAAATTGCAAGTAACTCTGCTCTATTAATACTAGTAGTCTCAACTACCTTGAAAAATAGACACACGACCTTCTCATCATCCTATCGTAACAAGCCTCCTATAACAGCCTTCCGACTCTTATTTGTCATAATTGCATCCGTGTTGAATTTGAAATTATCACGTAGAGGTACAACCCATATTAGGTCTCACAAGCACAACTTTACTTTTCTCCTATGACAGACACCTTTTCAATTTATAAAAAAAAAAACTCATTAAACATAAAATTGCAATGCAGTTACTTCACTCTTGACCACTACCACAATCTAAATTGAATTAGATAGCTTATTCTCTCAATTGAAAAACTCTTACCCATAAAAATTTGTTCATTTTGTCTTATCCAAATAGATCACGTAATTGCATAAAACCTTATCATCCAAATTTCCTGTGATGTACAAGCGTGATCCAATTTGCACCACAACTCTCATCCAGTAAACCTGTAAAAGTTAGGTTCGGTTCATTGGCTTTTGGATCAATTCTTATTCTGACTAATTGTAAGAAAGAATCAAGCCAAATTATAAACTCATCGGTCAATTCAATCCATTAGTCCAGTCCAATTTTTTCAACCTTGCTTTAGCCCACTAAAAGACCTCTGTTTGTCAACAAAAAAGGGCTAAGGCAAACAACAAAGTCACACCAATTTGTCTAAAACAAGGCTATGACCCATTTAGACCATATTTTGTTGTTATTATAAATAACTTAATTATATTTACTATTATTATTTCATTATATGAAACTGTAACAGATTGTGACATTATAACCTCGAAGACTTGGTTAGCATATCAATATTTATCAAAGAATATTTTGTCCTCCAAATAAATTTTGACAAAAAAAAATCTTAATTAAGAAAATACAAACAAATGAGCTGAAAATTCGATTAACTCAAAACTCGCCTTGTGGAGTACACCTTATACACATGTGCCAAGTGCTGACAATTAGGCCATGCTGGCACTCAAAATTCTAAATTATTTGGTTTTGATGACAGTTGTTAGTTCTTATTTTTGCCTCCATGAAAGTTTTTTAATTCATGGTTTCTGGATATTATGGCACTTTAAAAACAGATCAAATATAAATTCATCGTTATATGAATTATGGAACAAACAACCCCATAGGAACTAAGGTTTTTTTTCCTTTTTTAATTATAATATAAAAATTGGATATCCTATCCTATTGAGTTATTATGTCCACACACACAAAAGAGAGCATAGTTACACAAACTGCAGTCTGTGTTCTTTGGTGTCAATATCTTGGTTAGCGGTGGCTGTAATGGGTAGTCATTCCATTATCTTTGATAGCTAGGCAATCTTGGGAAAGTCAAGGCAACTACTTTACATTGAAGTGCATTTAAATTATGACTTTTTTTTTTTTGTTTTTGTGATTGTATAGTCTATTATGTTGACAAAATTTATCTCTACTCTTTTTCTATCAATACTTTCTCCCCTTATTTCTTTCTTTATCTCACTTTATATTATTTCTCTATCTACTATTTTTCTTTATCATTTTTCTCTCAACCTTTTCTTCTCTTTCTTGATAAAATTCTTGCTAGAAAAAAAAAATCATTGGAAAGGACAAATAAGTAGATAGTGATAATAAACAAAGAAAAATAATAAATGGATAGTGACAATAAATAATAAAAAATAAAATTAAAATAGTGAATAATTAAAAATAAATTTAAAAAATTGATATTGTAATTAAAGAGATTTTAAGGTTACCACATGGTAATATTTCTTTATTTCATAAATTAAGAAAAATAAATGAAAGAAATGAAAAACATCTTCTTCGTAATTTTCTCTTTGTTTCTCCAAAAAGAAAAAAAAGACAAATATCTCTTCTTTTTTATTAGGAATAAAAAAATAATAATTTAATTCCATTTCATTTTTTTATAACTGAAAGAAAAAATATATATCATTTAAATTTTTTAAAAAATTAAGAAATTAGTTACAATATAAGTACTCATTAATCCATTATAATACAAAGGTAATATATTCTTTTTAATATTTTGTCTCCTCTCTCTACATTCTCTTTATATTTTTTTTTTCATTCTATATTATGTTTCAATTTTTCTCATATCTCTTCAAACTTTCACTTTTAAATCTTTTTTGTGTAACTATAGAAATAACAATAATATTATATAACTTTATTTTTATCTCTTTCTTATATATAAGATTTTTTGGATCAGCCCTTGCAAGGTTAAGTTGGTCCATTTTCAAAAATAAAACCAATCGTAGACGATTAGTTTGATCCCTTCATTTTTTCCAAACAATCCAATGGAGAAATTTGCATAATGACATTTTGTATTGTCAATTCCAAAGAGATGGCCTAATTGATGCGAGTATCCATGTTTGATGGACTTGTCAATTGCAGTTTATTTATTGCTTGTACCTACACTATAAAACACTTAACGGCCATGTTTGGCGACCCCAAAAGATTTTGCTTTGATTGGCAATTAGGCAGATGTCGTCATTATTTTCTAGAAAATATAGATAACATTCTTCAATAATTTAACAAGCATTTGAGACTACATAATAGGTTAGCCCATTCTTATTAGATCCAAATGATAATGAGGACTTGGCAATAAACTCCAAGACAAAAAGGCCAACTCTATGAAACTTTTAGTTGTTACAGTTTTGGTTCTGGGGTACAAAGTTGGTTTCAGCCTTGGCCAACTCTTTAGGCTAGACATTACCACATGAACATTCTACAACCAAGCACTCTATCACGGAGTTAGGCTTTGAATGTACTTTAGATGTGCTAACCCGCACGACACTTAATCAATCTTGTGAGAGAAGATGCTAAGTAAGCCTTGGAGAGTTTGAGTGAACCAGCGTAAGATGTGTGAGAGGTAAGAGAACGAATTGGAAGAACTTGAGAGAACGAAAGAGAGAGAGCACAAGAGAGATTTGCAAGTGAACTTATATTAAGAAAGGATTTGTGCTATATAAATGAAATGAGTAGCCTATTTATACAACTTAAAAGAAGGACCTAGAAAGGAATATTCTCGCATATGCACGGACTATTATAGATAAGGAATATTCTAGGTATATACATAGATTATTCTAGATATGGTCCCTTCCAGAATTCTCTAGGCAATTATAGGCTTCTGAGACCTTCCATGGATAATAAATAGGCTGGGTGGCCCTTGGAGGTTTGATCTTGGCCTGAATTTGCACCTTAAGGATACATGAATGGGCCGGATCAATGTATCCTTATGACATCCTCCCCCACTTCATTCTGTGACTTCCTCATCGCATTTTTGGCTTTAAATTGCTGAATGTGGTCGGCAAATTGCCAAAGCTGGTCCTCTCGTTCCCAATTGGCCTCGTGGTCTGACAAGTCTTTCCATTTCACTAAGTACTCGATATAGTTGGGAACCCCCTTTCTCCGAATCACTTTATTAGCAAGGATGTGCTCTGCCTCTTTATTGAATTCAGTGACCACAGCCGTTGGTGTGTGCTTTGACTCGTTTCGGCTTGGATCCTTTTCATCTCAATAGAAAGGCTTTAGAAGACTTACGTAGAAAATGTTGTGGATCTTCAACTTTGGAGGGTGTTGGACTTGATAGGCGGCCTTCCCCACACGCTTGATGATAGGAAATGGCCCTTCGTACTTCCGTACCAAGCCCTTATGTACATTGCGTAGAGACTTGAATTGGTTGGACAGCAACTTCACCATCACCATGTCTCCTGCAGTGTAGTCATTTGGGCATCGCTTAGCGTCAGCCCATCTCTTCATCTTCTTGGCCACTTTGTCAAGGCAAACCCTTGTTATGTCCACTTCCTCATGCCACTCCTTTGCAAACTTGAAGGTACACGGGTTGTTGCTAGTGTAGGGAGAGGCAATAGCACTTGGAGTTAGCAGTTATTGTCCTAAAACAACCTCAAATGGGCTTTTGGTTGTGGTCTCGCTCCTCTAAAGGTTGTATAAGAATTGGGCAGTGTCAAGTAGCTTCGTCCAATCTCGTTCGAGCAAGGCATTGACTCGCTCAATTTGCCCATCAATTTGAGGATGGAAGCTTGTTGAGAAGTTCAGCTTAGTTCCTAGGAACTTAAATAGCTCGCACCAGAATTTACCCGTAAAGCGGGGATCTCTATCATTGATTATACTCTTTGGCACACCCCATAGCTTTACTACGTTCTTAAAGAACAAGCGAGCAACTTCGTCCACCTTGTAATCAGCAGGGGCTAGAATGAAGGTGCCATACTTGCTGAACCAATCGACCATAACTATAATGCTTCCACACCCTTCAAACTTTGGAAGAGTCACAATAAAGTCTATTGAGACACTTTCCCAAGGCCTCTGAAGAGTGGGTAGTGGCTCAAGTAGACTAGTTGGTTGCTGCTATTCTACCTTATCTTGTTGACAAACTAAGCACGTTCACACATAGGCCTTAACATCTGTATGCATATGTGACCAAAAATAATATTGTTGGACAAGAGCAAGGGTTCGTGCCATACCTGGGTGACCAGCCCATAAGGAATCATGACATTCCTTGAGGATCTCCTTCCGCAAGTTTCCTCACTTCGACACGAAGACTCAATTTCCAACCATTGTTAGGACTTCGTTGTCCACCCAAAATCGACGAGTCTTCCCCTCGCTAGCCAATCTTAGCAGATTGTTGGCCAGTTTGTCTTGTCTAGTACCTTCCTTGATTCGTTCAAGGAGGTTGCTCTTTGGGGTACAAGCAGTAAGGGCTGCTAGTTCCACCTTCCTTCTCAACGCATCAATAACAACATTGGCTTGGCTCGGCTTATATTGCAATGTGTAGTTAAATTCAGCTAGGAAGTCTTGCCAACGAGCTTGCTTGGGGCTAAGTTTCTTCTGGATTTGGAAGTAGCTCATAGTAACATTATCGGTCATGATCACAAACTTACTTCCGAGGAGATAATGTCTCCGAGTGCACAAGCAATGGATGACAGCGGTCATCTCTTTATCTTGGATGGTATATCGTCTCTCTGTGTCATTTAGCTTGTGACTTTCGTAGGCAATCGGATGCCTATCCTGCATTAAGACTCCTCCAATCATGAAGTTAGATGCATCGGTGTGGACTTTGAAATGCTTTTTATAGTCCGGTAGCACCATAACAGGTTCCTCGGAGATTGCTTGCTTTAATCTCTCGAAGGAAGCTTGACATTCCTTCGTCCAATGCCAAGTGTGGTTTTTCTTCAGTAGGCCGGTCAAGGGTACAACTACGACAAAGTATCCCTTAATGAATCGATGATAGTAATTGACGAGCCCCAGGAAGGATCACAATTCTGAGACCTTGGTTGGAGGCTCCCATTGTTGGATGGCTCACCCCTTCACTAAATCCATCAAAAGTCTACCATCCTTGATTCGATGACCAAGGAAGTCTACCTCTTGCTTGGCGAACGAGCACTTCCCCTTCTTAACGAACAACTCATTTTCCCATAGAGCTTGGAAGACTTGCTTACGGTGCCCAACGTACTCCTAAAGTGTGTTGCTATATACCACAATATCATCCAAATAAACTACCACGAATTTGTCCAAGAAAGGATGTAGTACCTTGTTCATAAAAGTGCAAAAGGTGGCTAGTGCATTGGTGAGGCCAAATGACATGACCAAGAACTTGAACGCTCCGTAGTGTGTTACACAGGTCGTCTTTGGCTCATCGCCTTGTGCTATACGAACCTGGTAGCAATCTGATCGCAAATCCAGCTTGGTGAAGTATCTTGCCTTCCCGAGTTGGTTGAAAAGATCAGCTATGAAGGGGATCAGATACTTGTTCTTAATAGTGACCTTATTCAAGGCTTGGTATTCGATACACATGTGTAGCGATCTGTCCTTCTTCTTCTTAAAGAGAACTAGGGCGCCGAATGGGGCTTTCAATAGGCGAATGTAGCCCGAATTGATCAATAATGGAGCTGCTTCCTTAGTTCAGCAAGCTCCAAAGGTGCCATACAATAAGGAGCCATGGCAGGGGGGTTTGGCATCGGGTTCCAACTCAATATGGTGATCCACATCTCGCTTTAGTGGAAGCTTATTTGGCAATTCAGAAGGCATAACATCCTTGAACTTAGTAAATATGGCCTAAATGGGTTGCAGCAATGCGGGAGTTGGTGTTGCTATGTCCTCCCCATCGCTTAGTTCTCGTATGATAGCAACATAGTCAGGACTTGACTTGAGACCTCGTTTAAATTGCAAGGTCGAGATCATCGATGTTTGAGATCTCTTCTTGCGCTTTAAGAGAACTATGTGGATCTTATGGTTGTCAACAACCACAAGAGAATGTGAAGCAGGCACAGGAAAAGCCAAAGCTTCGCAAAAGAATGCAACACCTAACACCACTTTAAAATCATCCATGGGAACGATGGTAAAGTCTAACTTACTAGTCCATTTGCCAATCCGGACAGCAACTCTGCGTGCCACGCCTTGGATAGGACTTGCTTCCGAATTTACCGCTTTGATGATGCCATTTCCCTTCGATGGTTTGAGGTCTAGACGTTTAGCCTATTGCTCATCCATGAAGTTGTGCGTTGCCCCCGTATCCAGCATCACACAAGCTGATTTGCCCTCGATGGCAAGATCAACGTACAACAATTCCTTCTCCTTGGTGACTCTAGGGGAGAAACGCTTTGAGTGATTACTCAATCGTTGGATAGATGCCATGTTGGCTTGGGTTTCTTCATCGACCTTTTTCGGGTTGAGTGCTACCATCATAGCATTCATTGCTTTGCGTTTGGGGCAGTCCTTCACCCAGTGCGGTCCATCACAAATGAAACAAGGTCGAGGAGGATTAGCAGAGTTGTGCTTACCCGTAGACTTCTTCTCATGCTTGGGATGGTCATTTGAGGGTCTCTGTTGTCCACCCTCATTGCGACCAGAATCCTACTTCTTATGTTCGGGTTTCTCTCCCTCACTTTTGCCAGAGTTCAGCTTCTTACTCTTGGAGTGAGTGGAGTAGTCAATGAAGGCTTTAGCAGCGGCAATGGCAGCATCTAGGGTCTGCACATTACGCCTATCTAGCTCGACTCCCACCCAATCTTTCAAGCTATCTTTAAAGTAGAAGAGAAGCTCCCTATCGGACATCTCAATTTCAAGAATGAGGGTAGTAAATTCCTTAATGTAATCAGAAATACTACCTGTCTGACATAGGCGATGCAACTTTCCTCTAACTTCGCTGTCCGCATTGTGAGGCATAAAGTACCTACACATTTTAGCCTTGAATTGTTCCCAAGTGTTGATGATGCATAAGCCTTTCTCCCGTTCAAAGTGCTTTCATCTCCACCAGAGTTGGGCACCATTTCTCAGGAAGATTGGGGCGTTGCCTATCCTGGCCAGATCATCGACAACCCTTATGGCCTCGAAGTACTGCTTAAGGCCAAATAAAAAGTTTTCCATAGTATTGGCATTCTGTGTGCCATTGTACATGGCAGGCTTCAAGACCTTCAAGCCATGTATCGCAATGGTGCTAGTAGTGGCAGCTGTACTAGCAAGTGAGTTGTTTCAGCAAAAGGACTTCATCTCCCTACGAAGGTCGTGGATCTCTCCCTCAACAAACTCATGAAGGTTAGACAAACCTTGATTTAGGGAGCATATTTCTCCCCAAAATGAGCGGTCAAATTCTTCAATCATGATTTTAGCAGCCCTAATGATCTTCGCATTCTCATGGATCAAGTTATCAACTTGATCGCTGAGATCTCCCACAAAGGAGTTTATGTCGATGACGCTCCTTTCCAAGTCACCAACACGAGAGTTATGGTTTCCTTTGATGGAACCTTAGACTTGCCACGTTTGGCTGGAGTTGCTCCTTACACCTACGAGTTTCTTGCTCCACTTGTTGCTCATTGAAAGTGGTCTCAACAAATCCTTCCTTACTTGTCATATTCATAATTCAAACAAGAACAAAGTAGGAACTAGGATTACCTTGCTCTGATACCATTTGTCACGGAGTTAGGCTTTGAACATGCTTTAGACGTCCTAACCTGCGACACTTAATTAATCTTGTAAGAGAAGATGCTAAGTAAGCCTTGGAGAGTTTAAGTGAACTAGCTGAAGACATGTGAGAGGCAAGAGAACAAATTGGAAGAACTTGAGAGAATGAAAGAGAGAGAGCACAAGAGAGATTTTGTTAGTGAACCTGTATTAAGAAAGGATTTGTGCTATACAAATGAAATGAGTAGCCTATTTATACAACTCAAAAGAAGGACCTAGAAAGAAATATTCTTGGCATATGCAAGGACTATTCTATTTAGGAATATTCTAGGTATATACATGAATTATTCTAGATATGGTCCCTTCTAGAATTCTCTAAGCAATTGTAGGCTTTTGGGACCTTCCATGGGTAGTAAATGGGCTGGGTGGCCCTTGGAGGTTTAGTCTTAACCCAAATTTGCACCTTAAGTATGTATGAATGGGTCGGATCAATATATCCTTGTGACAACTTGCACCTAGTGCAAGAAGGAGGACACCTACCCTTACCGTCATTATCGTTAGAGCACGGTCCTCCCGGCACTTTTCGTGCCTCTAAACCCGCAAATAAACCTGCATGAAACCAGTGATTTAAACTCCTTTAAAATTCCAAAAAAAAAAGAGAAAAGAAAGAACACAAATGCACATATATATAAAAAAGATTTTTAGGATGAGAAAATCTTTTTACATAAATTAAAGTTATAAATAATAAATATTATTTTAATTATATTTTGACTTGTTTAATTGAAAGCACCTACTAAAAAAATTTGTAGGCGTATATGTTGAGAGAACGAAGAAAAGAGATTATTGATTGCAAAGACGAAGAGGATAATAGAGAAGTATATCTTGACTAAAGCGTTCGCCATTCCTTGTGTTGGGCAATCTTCTACTACGTACACGTCCATTGTTAATAGTACAACTACTTCCTGTGATTTCTTAATGCTTTTATAATGTAAGTCTTGTATTTTTCTGTATATTAAATTTTAATTATTTTTTCTTTCATTAAGTGATTTTTCTTAAAGATTAATATTATTATAATTAATTATGTTAAATTTTTTTAAAAAATTAAATTTTGATTTAAGTGGTACTTTCATTTTTTATCATTTTGTTAATATACTAGAAGCTTATTTTGGAAAAGAAATTAACTTAAGATTTTTTTATACTATTGATTTATCTAAAAAATTATAAATAAATAGTTACCATAAATAAAAAAAGTAAAACTAAAATAGTGGATAATAAAAGATAAAAGGAAAAAATTGTCATTATAATTAAAGAGATCCTAAATCTACCACGTGATAATATTTATTTATTTCATAAATTAAGTGAAATAAATGAAAAGGAAAAAAATCTTCCTCATAAAAAGTTACTTATAAAATATGTACCTATTAATCCATTATAACACAAAAATAGTATTTTTTTAAATATACTATCTCTTTTTTATCTACATTTTTTTTCATTCTGTACTATGTTTTAATTTTTCTTATATCTCTTCAAACTTTCTCTCTTATCTCTCTCAACATTACCTCTACGTTTTACTTCTCTTCAATTTAAAATTGAAATCAACAATAAAGCTAGAAAAAAAAATCTTGAATTTCAACATAATTATCTCATCATGAATTAAAATGTGATCATAATTAAAATTATAATGTGATATTTGAGTGATATATAATTATGTAGGTTATGTGTCAATTGGTTAATGGAACATCATTCCAATAAGAGTTGATAGGCCAACAAGTAATGAACCGAAAGCCCCTAATTTTAGTACTTAGACGTAAATTGATAAATGTGTTACTGCTAAATTATAATGTCAATCAAATTTTTGGTATATAAGAAACAAATCAAGTCCAAGATACAAAATTGTTACATAAGTCTTTTGTTACCTTTAAACTAAATATTATATTATACTTTTTCCTATTATTATAGAATAAGCAATAAAAGGAAAAAAAAATTGATTAGTTTGTTGATTCAATTTTAACATAAATTAATATCTTTATCTTATAATGGTGCACTTTTAAATTTAATTTATCACATAAAAGTTTCACTTTTTCAAACTTTATTTTTAATTTCGTTCTTTAATTAAATGTGTTACAACCATAATATAATAAAAGTTACAAATCACAATATAAATCATTTTTAATTATATAATTTAAATTTTTCTACTATTTAAATTTAAAATTGTTGCATTTATTCTTCTTTTCATCTAAATTGAGTATTTGTTATTAACTTTTACAATATTATATTTATAAGATTAAAGTTATTTGATTATATTGTAATTATTTTTTTCATAGTATAATAAAATTTAATTTTCTTTATGCTTTTAACCTTAATTTTTTAAAAACTATCATAAATTTAATTATCGATCTTTTAAAAAATGGAAAATTTACTTCTAAAAAAGAAAAAGAAAAATATTAAATTCACTTATTTTTCCTTCAAAAGAAAAAATACTCAAAATTCTCAATTTTGTTTTCTTAAATAGGAAAAGTAAGATATTAAAGCACTCCTAAATTTCTTTTGTTGTTTTCATAAAAGGAAACTTATAATTTAACTATTTTTTATTTTTTAAAATAAAAAATAATTAAAATTTTCCTTTTAAGGGTCTGACATTGGTATATTCAAGAAGCCTTAAGAAAGTTTTTCTAACTACCTTACTAAATGATAAGAGATAAATATTCATTATTTATTTGTAAAATAATAATTTAAAAGATAACTACCCATTTTGTTATTCAAACTTTGGTCTGAAGCATTATCCATAGCCCAAAATGAACTACAAAATAGTAATAATGTAAAAACAATTTTGTGGGTGGATCATCAATCAAATTAGAAATGACTCATAATAATAGGCCCAATATACTATGAATTAAATTTGAGATTCAAATTTCCTCAAATTGACTATAAAAGCTCAAAAATCTTGAAATAGGTGACTCAACTTGAATCTTAGTATGCTTTTATTTTGGATAAACTAAATTTGAGAAAACAAATATTTATTTTCTAACTATCAAATTTTGTTGTCTATTTTCTATGTAAAATTGTCTTGCTTGTTTTTTCAAAATATTGCTAGATTGGTGGTAGATATCATTATTATTAAAGGCATTATAAGCATTGTACTAAATCCCATAATCCATTAGAACATGAAGGTAGTATTTTTCTCAATATAATGTCTCCTCTCTCAACATTTTCTTTACATTTTTTTCATTATGTACTATGTTTCAATTTTTCTCGTATCTCTTCAAACTTTCTCTCTTATCTCTCTCAACATTTTCTTTACGCTTTACTTCTATAATTGACTAAAGTATTTGATGATAGATAAAAAAAAAAAGTTAGACAAAAGACAATAATAAGTAAAAAGGAATAGAAGAAACCAACAACATAGCTAAAAAAAAAAATCTAGAATTTCAACATAATTCTTTTATCATAAATTTAAATGTGATTGTAATTAAAATGATAACATAATATTTGAGTGATATATAATCATGTAGCTTACATGTCAATTGGTTAATGAAACATCATTCCAATAAGAGTTGATAGGTCAACAAATAAAGAACCAAAAACCCCCTAATTTTAATACTTAGACATAAATTGATAAACATGTTAATGCTATATTGGAATGTTCATTAAATTTTTGGTATATATGAAACGAATCAAGTCCAAGTAAGAGAACTAAATAGAAAAAGGGAAAAAATAAATAAGAAAATGATTGTAATTAAAAGGATTTTAAAGTTACCACATGGTTATATTTCTTTATTTCATAAATTAAGAGAAAAAAAAAAAAAAAGGAAAAAAATCTTCTTTGTAATTTTCTCTTTTGTTTCTAAAAAAGCAATATATCTCTTCCTTTAAAAAAGAATAAAAAATGATAATTTAATTCCACTTTAATTTTCTTTTTTTTTTATAATTGAAAGAAAAAATATACCATGTAAGTTCTTTTAAAAAATAAGAAATTACTTACAAAATATGTACTTATTAATCCATTATAACATGAAGATAGTATATTTTTTGCATTATTTGTTTCTTTTTTCTACATTTTCATTACATTTTTTTTTCATTATATACTATGTTTCAATTTTTCTTATATCTTTTCAAACATTCTCTCTTATCTCTCTCAACATTTTCTCTATGCTTTACTTCTTTTCAAAATTTTTCCAATTACATTTTATTTTTATATAAAATATTTATTTAAAATATAATTAAATAAAATATTTGTTAATAGAAAAGAAAAGATAAAGACATGTTAGACAAATGACAATAAGGAGTAAAAAGGAATAAAAGAAACCAATGGCATAGCTAGAAAAAAAAAATCTTAAATTTCAACATAATTCTTTTATCATGAATTAAAATGTGATCATAACTAAAATTATAATGTGATATTTGAGTGATATATAATCATGTAGGTTATGTGTAAACTGGTTAATGAAACATCATTCTAATAAGAGTTGACAAGTCAACTAGAAAGTTGATTCCAAAACTCCACTTTTTTGTCATATTCAACTAGAAAGTTGCAATTAACCTTAAGCACTACTATATCCCTATCCTTTTGTTGCTACGGCAAATATATGTTCTTCCAAATTGGGGACATCTGTTGGTATCTTGATGTTCACTCTGATGATCACAATCAACGTATTCCACACCATACTTCAAGGAACTTAACCTACTATGCATCACTTGCTGACAATTTATTAAGAACCTTTCTTCTCTTACACTTAAGTGTAGTTCAAAAATTTTCTACGTGTTGCGGACAATCTATATTAAAATTTTGAAAACTAAATTAGTAAAATTGTTTGGCTAGATTAACCAAAAAACTTATGCTAATGTAATGAGTACAATAATTTAATAGTAACATTTTTTCATAAAGCTGCAAATTTCAAAGAATTACTGCTTCTCCAACACGCTGGATTTGAGTACCCCAACTTTTAACGTTGCTTGGCTCTTATTACAACTTCAATGTACAAATGTTTAGTTTGAAAAAGTCGCACTGCATGTTTTTATTCTTTGGGTAGTGGGGGCAATTGCCTCCACGCTAATGTATTATTTATTTTTTTTAACAAATCTAAAATTTAGGAAAGAGATTATATAAATTTTCATTTATACTCTCACCCAAAATTAATTTTTGCACTCACTCATTTAGACTACTAAATAAAAAAGAAAATACTTTCTTAAATGCTCCCTAAAAAAATCTCACATATCTTTTTTTAATTGTGATTTATTAGTGGACCTTCTCCCAAATCAAATAATTTAAATAAATATTGCACATAAAAAAATTAAGTTTTTTAAAAATTTTTGCATGTGACTATACAAATGACAATAATATCCTCTAACTATATTTTTTATCTTTTTGTTATATATTTCCCACACTGATAAGATTTTTTGGATCCGCATTTGCAAGGTTAAGTTAGTTCATTTTCAACGATAAAACCAATCCAAGATGATTACTTTGACCCCTTCATTTTTCGAAGCAAAGACTGGAGAAATTTGCATAATGACAATCTATATTGTCAATTCCAAAAGGATGGCCTAATTGACGTGAGTGTCCATGTTTGATGGACTTGTGAATACCAGTACATTTATTGGTCTTACCTTTTAGCAGCCATTGTCAGCCTTTATTAGCATTTACAAATCCCAGAGATACAGTTGCTTTGATTGGTAACGAGGCAGATTTACTCCTTACTTTGTAGTAAATAAAGTTTAATAATTTAACAAGCATTTGAGATTGCAAATTTGGTTGGCCCATTCATATTACATCCAAAAGGATAATCAGGACTTTACAATAAACTTTCAAATGTCATTCAAACAAATCCAAGACAAAAAGGCCAATTCCATGAAACTTTTAGTTAT
This sequence comes from Ceriops zippeliana, assembly GCA_037897445.1. Taxonomy (NCBI): domain Eukaryota; kingdom Viridiplantae; phylum Streptophyta; class Magnoliopsida; order Malpighiales; family Rhizophoraceae; genus Ceriops; species Ceriops zippeliana. The sequence continues at coordinate 16,025 of JBAPLH010000228.1, forward strand.
TATGGATTCTGGGGCACAAAGTTAGCTTTGGCCCTGGCCAACTCTTCAGGCTGGACGTTTCCACACGTGCAATCTGCCCTCTCGCACTTGCAAGTAGCGCAAGAAGGGGGACAAAAACCCTTGCAGTCATTGTTGTTTAAGCACCTCGACGGTACTTTTCGTGCCTCTGAATCCACAATAAAACCTACATGAAACCAATGATTTAAACTCTTTTAGGAAACCACAAAAAAAATTAAAAAAAAAAACACAAATACACATTTATAAAAGTACATTTTTTACAAGGAGATAATTTTTTTTCGGATAAATTGAAGTTATAAATTATAATCATTGTTTGTTTCAATTGTTTTGATTTCTACTTGTTTAATTGAAAGCACCTGACTGATCAATTGCCAAAAAAAAAAAAAAGAAAAAATGTACACGTCCATTTGTTGATTTCTACTTGTTTGATTTCACCATTTGTTGTGTCAGGCAATTTGCTATGTACATGTCCAAAGTTAATAGTACAACTACTTCCTTTGATTTTTTAGTACTTTTATAGAGTAAGTCTTGTATCTTTTTTATATTAAATTTTAATTATTTTCTTCCTTTTATTGAGTAATTTTTTCTGAATTCATAAATAAAAGATTGATATTATTGTAATTAGTTTGATTATTTTTTAAAATTTTTTTAATTTAAGTGGTACTTTTATTTTTTATCATTTTGTTACTATACTATAACTTTATTTTGAAAAAGGATAATAACTTAACAAAATTTTATAATGAGATTTTTTTCTATATTATTTATTTATCTAAAATTGTTTAGAGATGTTGAATATTTTTTCTTTCACCTTTTTAATTCATTATATTTTCTTTCTCTAATTTCTCTTTCCATTTTTCTCTCTATATTTTTATTATTTTGGTTTTATCTCTACTTTTTTTCTATCTACTACTTCTTTATATTTGTTTTCTTTATCCCACTCTATACTATTTCTCTATCTGCTATTTTTCACTCTCATTTCTCTCTCAACCTTTTCTTTTTTGCTCTCTTGATAACATTCTTATTAGGAAACAATTGTAGGCTAGATGGTGATAATAAATAGCAAAAAATTATAAATAAATAGTTACCATAAATAATAAAAAATAAAACTAAAATAGTGGACAATAAAAAATAAAAGGAAAATATTGACATTATAATTAAATGGATCCTAAGGCTACTATGTGGTTATATTTATTTATTTCATAAATTAAGTAAAATAAATTCAAAGGGAAAAAAAATCTTCCTCATAATTTTCTCTTTTGTTTCCCTAAAATGAAATAAAAGGAAATTTCTCTTTCTATTTTTTCCTATTTAGAAAGAATAAAAAAATGATAATTTAATTTCACTTTAATTTTCTTTTTTCTCATAAATTAAAGAAAAAATATAACATATAAGTTCTTTTTTAAAAAAAAAAGTTACTTACAATATAAGCATACATTAATTTTCATCTCTTTAAAAATATATTTTTTTGGAGTATGTTTGGTTAATTAGGATTCTATGAATAAAGCATAAAAGTTATAAACTAGAAAATTCTAAAATTAGAATAATGTTGTTACCTATATATTTTTTAATTAATATTAATATATACATATTAACATATCGATTTATAGCTTTAGTATTACTCAATCTTAAAAGATGCTTATCATAAGCAAATTAATAAATTAAAGTCCATGCATGTTAAAATTTTGATTGTACCTAGTCAATGTAAGTTATTGTGTCTTAAATTGACTAGATTAATCTCAATTATCATGTAAATCAGATCAAGTGCCATTGTCCCAAAAACCAGAGTATGTCATTTTAGCACTTACTTGTCAATAATATTTTATAATCTTTAAACTTGGCTATAAGGATCAGCCATAATGAATACAGTGATTAAATAAAATTAGAAATATACTCATTAGAGAAAAGTGTGGGTTAACAATCTACAGCTTACCAAAATGCCTTAGCGATGATGTCTTGCGTAGTTCAAAAATTTTCTGTGTTACGGACAATCTATAGTAAAATTTTGAATACTAAATTCATAAAAGATTTTGGCTAGAGTAACTCATAAACTTTTGCTAATGTAACAAGTGCAATAATATTGTATTGGTAACATTTTTTTAAGAAAGCTGCAAACTTTAAGGAATTACAGCTTCTCCAATACGTTGGATTTGAGCACTCAAAACTTTTATCCTTGCCTGGCTCCATTACAACTTTAGTTTACAAATGTTTAGTTCAAAAAATTCGCACTCCGGTGATTTGAACAGGGGCATGTATTCTTTGGGTAAGGGGGGGCACTTGCCTCCACTCTAATTGTTTTTTCCTTTTTTGAACAAATCTAAAATTAAGGAAAGAGAATATATCAATTTTCATCTTTGTTCCCACTCAAAATCAATTTTTATCTTCACTCATTTAGACAATTAAATAAAAAAGAAATTTTTTTTGAAATGCTCCTAATAAAAATCACAAAAATCTTTTTATAATTGTGATTTGTTGGTGAAAATTCTCCCAAATCAAATAATTAAAAATAAATATTTCACACAAAAAATTAAGTTTTTTTTGAAAATTAGTCCACAATCCTGTTCATGGCGTTTAACAAACTCAAGAAGATATAGCTTTTTGTCTGGGAAATCATTCATAAACAAGTGCATAATTTCCCATGCAATATTGTTGGAAGACCGGCAAAGAAATGGCCCTTCAGATAACACGTAGCCCACAGTTGTTGATCTTTTTATTGCTCTTGAATGCATACATTATTATTGGTATCAAGAATTTCTGTCCATTTAACTTCAACCGCACTTTCATCAATTTTCTCATACATACAGTGCATAAAATCAGACACAAATTCTGGTATTCGAACTTCACGCAAGGCATTCCTCTCCAAATGCCAACTACAAAGTTAGGTTTTTACTGTTAGGCATCGTCTTCTCAATTGCAGCTCACACTGCTCTATCTCCATCCGTCACAATACCCGACAGCATTTTATTACACATGCATAAAAGCAGCTAATCTAACCACCATTGGTATAATGGGCCTTTTTCATCCTCACGCAAGGCACGGCCAAACATTAATAAGAGAATCCTCACCCAAGGCACGTCCAATCTTCTAAAACTATCTTCGCATCCTGCCATTTTCGTGCCTCTGAATCCGCAATGAAACCTACAGGAAACCAATGATTTAAACTTCTTTAAGAAACCACAAAAAAGTGAGAAAAAAGAAGAACACAAATGAACATGTTAAAAAAATTATATTTTTCACAACGAGAAAATCATTTCAGATAAATTAAAGTTATAAATTATAATCATTGTTTTAACTGTTGTGATTTCTACTTGTTTAAATGAAAGCACCTGGCTGTTCAAGTGGAAGAAAAAAAGCACAAGCATATATGTTGAGAGGGTGGCATAAGAGATATACCGATTGCAAAGATGAAAAGGATAACAAAGAGGCATAACTTGCATGAAGCCTTCACCATTTCTTGTGTTTGGACAATCTGCCATTGACATGTCCAATATCAGTAATGCAATTACTTGTCTTGGTTTCTTAATGCATTTATTGAGCCATCTCATATCTATCTGTATATTAAATCTCAATTATTCTCCATTTTCTTATTTGGCTTCTTTAAATGAAGAATTGATTACATAGTAGTTAGTTATGTTATTTTCTTGAAAAAAAAAAAAAAGGTTTGGCTGCTGTTTTTATCTTTTGTTGTTTTGTTAAAAAGTTGGGAGCCTTTTATAGGAAAAAAAAAACATAGGAAAATCTCAAAATGAGATTTTTTTTCCCTTATTGTTCGTTTATCTAAAACTCTATAGAGATACTTAGCATCTCTTCTTCCAACTTTTCGAATATTTTTGAAACCAACACTTAGCAGATGGGTTGGCCAACGTGGGAAGCGCCAGGGGTGAGGCTGTTGTTGCCTGGCTACGATGATAAGCGATGTGTTGTGATGGTGAGCCACTTACTTTCTCCTCTTTCAAGCAGTAAGGATGGTTATGACAGTCAAAATTTGTGAGTTCTAAGTTACTAGACGAATCGAAATGTAGAGTTTATTGGCTGGTGGAATGGCAATTAAATGAACAGGAGGGTCTTGGTTTTTTCCTTTGGGCAGCATCTTTGGTCATAAAACCAATCGAAGACCATTACTTAGATCCCTTCATTTTCCAAACAAGGAATGGAGAAATTTGCATAATGAGAATCTATATTGTCTATTCCAAAGAGATAGCCTAATTGATGCGAGTATTCATGATTGATGGACTTGTATTCAGCACTTTGAAGTTCATCAAAATCTTTCTTTATTCATATGGTTGTTCTTTGGTACATATTTTTCTCTTTTGTTTCTCCAAAAAGAATAAAAAGGTAAATACTTAAAATTTAGTTCTCTTCCTATTTTGTCATTTTTGAAAAGAATAAAAAATGATAATTTAATTCCATTTCAATTTTCTTTTTTATTATAATTGAAAGAAAATATATAGCATTTAAATTCTTTTAAAAAATAAAAAGTTACTTACAATATAAATACATATTAATTTTCATCTCTTTAAATATATATATATATTAATTTTCTTTTAGTAAACTAAGGTAATAAAAGAATTATTAAAAAATTCTTCTTATGAAAAATTAACTAAAAGTCTAATTAAATTCCTCTTAATCAATCACTCTATTATTGTAAGATAACAACGACATGATAGAAAAAAAAAAACATTGCAACATAAGTCTTTTGTTACCTTTAAACTAAATATTATAGCGTACTTTTTCCTATTATTATAGAATAGGCAATAAAAGGGAAAAATTTTTGATTAATTCATTGATTCAATTTTAACTTAAATTAATATCTTTATCTTATAATGGTGCACTTTTAAATTTAATTTATCACCTAAATCTTTTCACTTTTTCAAAATTTATTTTTAATTTCATTCTTTAATTAAATGTGTTACAACCACAATATATTAAAAGGTACAAATCACAATATAGATCATTTTTAATTATATAATTTAAAATTTCCTACTATTTAAATTTAAAATTGTTCCATTTCTTCTTCTTTTCATTTAGATTGAGTATTTGTTATTAACTTTTAAAATATTATATTTATAAAATTAAAGCTATTTGGTTATATTGTAATTATTTTTTTTTCATAGTATAATAAAATTTAATTTTCTTTATGCTTTTACCCTTAATTTTTTTAAATACTATCCTAAATTTATTTATCTGTTCTTTTAAAAATGAAAACTTTACTTCTAAAAGAAAAATAAAAATATTAAATTCACTTATTTTTCCTTGAAAAGAAAAAAAATTCCAAATTCTCAATTTTATTTTCTTAAAAAGGAAAAGTAAGATATTAAAGCACTCCTAAATTTCTCTTGTTGTTTTCATAAAAGGAAACTTATAATTTAACTATTTTTTATTTTTTAAAATAGAACATAATTAAAATTTTCCTTCTCTGGGTCTAACATTGGTATATTCAGGAAGCCTTGAGAAAGTTTTTCTAACTTCCTTACTAAATGACTCATAATAATAGGCCCAATATACTATGAATTATATTTGAGATTCAAATTTCCTCAAATTGACTATAAAAGCTCAAAAATCTTGAATTAGGCGACTCAACTTGAATCTTAGTATGCTTTTATTTTGGATAAACTAAATTTGAGAAAACAACTCATTATTTTCTAACTATCAAAATTTGTTGTCTATTTTCTATATAAAATTGATTTGCTAGTTTTTTTTTTTTCAAAATATTGTTGGATTGGTGGTAGATATCATTATTATTGAAGGCATTATAAGCATTGTACTAAATCCCATAATTCATTAGAACATGAAGCTAGTATTTTTTTTTTTCAATATAATGTCTCCTCTCTCTACATTTTCTTTACATTTTTTTTCATTTTGTACTATGTTTCAATTTTTCTCATATCTTTTTAAACTTTCTCACTTATCTCTCTCAACATTTTCTCTATGCTTTACTTCTCTTCAAATTTTCTCAAACTATATTTTATTTTTATATAAATATTTATTAAAAATATAATTGAATAAAGTATTTGATAATAGAAAAAAAAAGAAAAAAATAAGTTAGACAAAAGACAATAAGAAGTAAAAAGAAATAGAAGAAACCAACAACATAGCTAAAAAAAATCTTGAATTTCAAGATAATTCTTTTACATAAAATTAAATGTAATTGCAATTAAAATGATAACATTATGTTTAAGTGATATATAATCATGTAGCTTATATGTCAATTGGTTAATGAAACATCATTCTAATAAGAGTTGATAGGCTAACAAATAAAGAACCAAAAACCCCTTAATTTTAATACATAGATAAAATTTTACTAGAAGCTTATTTTGAAAAAGATAATAACTTAATAAAATTTTAGAATGAGATTTTTTTTTTCTATATTATTCATTTATTTAAAATTTTTTAGAAATGCTGAATATCTTTTCTTTCACCTTTTTAATTCATTATATTTTCTTTCTCTAATTTCTTTGTCCATTTTTCCTCTTTATATTTTTCTTACTTTGATTTTATCTCTACTTTGTTTTCTATCTATACCTTTCTATTTTTCTTTCTTTATCCCACTTTATACTATTTCTCTATATGCTATTTTTCTCTCTAACCTTTTCTTTTCTGGTAGCATTCTTATTAGGAAACAATTGTTGGCTAGATAGTGATAATTCATAGCAAAAAATATAAATAAATAGTTACCATAAATAACAAAAATACTAAAATAGTAGATAAAAATAACAAAGAAACCAATAACATAGTTAGAAAAAATAAATCTTGAATTTCAATATATAATCATGTAGGTTATGCGTCAACTGGTTAATGGAATATCATTCCAATAAGAGTTGATAGGCCAACAAGTAAAGAATTGAAACCCCTTAATTTTAATACTTAGATGTAAATTGATAAACATGTTACTGCTAAATTGGAATATCTATCAAGTTTTTGGTATATATGAAATGAATCAAGTCCAAGATTTGAAGTGCCAATAAATTACAAAGTTGTTAACTGAAATGTTGGTAAATTTGGTACACCTTAGGCAAATCTTTTTCTTTTTGTGACATATTGTTCACATAATGAGAGTTACATTATAAACACAAAAATAGACGGACTCAAGTAAGTACAAAATTATATATATATATTACAAATAAAAAATTAATATAATATAAAATATTTTATATTTATTTAAATTTAGCACTTTGAAATTCATCAAAGTCTTTCTTTGTTCATATGGTTGTTCTTTGTGACGAAATCCTTATCTAGCAAATAATACATTAAAAGCCTTGCCTTTCTATTATGTTATATCAGCATGGACTTTAGACCAATGTTTTTAGAATTGGACTAATTATTGAATTAAAAAATTTAAAAATTTAAAATTTAATCAATTTAGTCATTATAACTAGTAAAATTAATATTCAATATCAAACAAATAAAAGATTATACCTAGGATATGGACTCTCTTCTTTGTACAGAGCTCTCTTTAGTTCTACATAAGGAATGACTCCTCTTTTTTAATTCAAAAGCCAATATTATTAGTGCATTTATAACAAGCAGGATCATAAATATTTTTTTTGGACTAAGAATATAAAAGTTCATATGAAAAAATGAATTAATTAAATATTGTAAATTATAAAATATAACTAAACACATTCACACAAATATTAATTACTTATACTTTAACCTTAAATTGTAATTAAGGTAGATGAAATCATTAAGTCATTGATGTTCAAAACATTCCAATTCCTTTCACATCTAAAAAAAACAAATAATTATTTAAATATTGTGATATAAAAATGTATTATTTAAATGAATGAAGAAATGATACGTTATAGATGAATTTTGACTGCCAAAATGTACTTCATGATCCCAATAAATCATTTTTATAATTGAGATTTTTTAGTGGAAATTCTCACAAATTAAATAATTAAAAATAAATATTTCACAGAAAAAAATTAAATTTTTTTTAAAAGTTTTGTGTGTAACTATAGAAATAACAATAATATTATATAACTTTATTTTTATTTCTTTCTTATATATAAGATTTTTTGGATCAGCCGTTGCAAGGTTAAGTTGGTCCATTTTCAACACCAATCGAAGACGATTACTTTGATCCCCTCATTTTTCCAAACAATCAAATGGAGAAATTTGCATAATGACAATCTGTATTGTCAATTCCAAAGAGATGGTGGCCTTATTGGCGCGAGCATCCAAGTTTGATGGACTTGTTAATGGCAGTTTATTTATTGCTTTTACCTATACTACAAAACATAATTCTCATTACTACTCTAATGCTCAATCTCAACTTAACAGCCATGTTTGGTGACCCCAAAAGATTTTGCTTTGATTGGCAATTAGGCAGATGTAGTCCTTATTTTCTAGAAAATATAGATAACATTCTTCAATAATTTAACAAGCAATTGAGACTACATAATAGGTTAGCCCATTTTTATTAGATTCAAATGATAATGAGGACTTGGCAATAAACTCCAAGACAAAAAGGCCAACTCCATGAAACTTTTAGTTGTTACGGTTTTGGTTCTGGTTCTGGGGTGCAAAGTTGGTTTCGGCCATGCCAACTCTTCAGGCCAGACGTTCCCACACGAGCATTCTACAACCAAGCACTCGCACCTAGCGCAAGAAGGAGGACACCTACCCTTGCAGTCATTGTCGTTAGAGCACGGTCCTCCCGGCACTTCCCGTGCCTCTGAATCCGCAAATAAACCTGCATAAAACCAATGATATGTTTTTTACGACACATATAAATTAAAGTTATGAATTATAAATATTGTTGTAATTATTTTTATTTTTACTTGTTTAATTGAAAGTACCTGCCAAAAAAATTAGCAAGTATATATGTTGAGAGAACAGAGAAAGAGATTACCGATTACAAAGATGAGGAGGATAATAGAGAAGCATATCTTGATTGAAGCTTTCGCCATTTCTTGTGTCGGGCAATCTGCTACGTACACGTCCACGTCCACTGTTAATAGTACAACTACTTCCCGTGATTTCTTGATGCTTTTATAGTATAAGTCTTGTATTTTTCTATGTATTAAATTTTAATTATTTTTTCTTCTATTTAATGATTTTTTCTTAAAGATTAATATTATTATACTTAATTATGTTTTTTTAGAAGGAAATTAAATTTTGATTTAAGTGGTACTTTTATTTCTTTCATTTTATTAATATACTGGAAGCTTGTTTTGGAAAAGAAATTAACTTTAGATTTTATACTATTCATTTATCTAAAAAATTATAAATAAATAGTTACCATAAATAAAAAAAAATAAAACTAAAATGGTGGATAATAAAAAAGAAAAGGAAAAAATTGTCATTATAAGTAAACAGATCTTCAAACTACCATGCGATAATATTTGTTTATTTCATAAATTAAGTGAAATAAATGAAAAGGAAAAAAAAATCTTCCTCATAATTTTCTCTTTTATTTCCTTAAAATGAAACAAAAGCAAATACTCATACATAAAAATAATTACTTACAATATAAGCATACATTAATTTTCATCTCTTTAAAAATAATTGTTATAGTATCTTTGATTAATTAAGATTCTATGAATAAAGCATAAAAATTATAAACTACAAATTCTAAAATTAGGATAAAGTTGTTACCCATATATTTTTTAATTAAGAAACTTTGTTATCATATTTGATAATATTAATATACATATAAATAGATACATATTAACACATATATTTATAGCTTCCATATTACTCAATCTTAAAAAATTGTTTCAGTATTATTTAATTAAATTAATAAATTAAAGTCCATGCATGTTACTCCTATAACATGTTTTTTGGAAAGTTGCAACTTTCAAGGAATTACAGCTTCTCCAATCCGCTGGATTTGAGCACCCAAAATTTTTAACCTTGCGTGGCTCCCGTTACAACTTTAATGTACAAATGTTTAGTTTGAAAAATTCCCATTCCCGTGATGTAAACAGGGGCATGTATTCTTTGGGTAGTGGGGACACTTGCCTCCACTCTAATTCTTGTTTTTCCTTTTTTGAACAAATCTAAAATTTAGGAAAGAGAATATATCAATTTTCATCTTTATTCTCACCCAAAATTAATTTTTATTCTTACTCATTCAGACAATTAAATAAAAAGGAAATTCTTTTTTAAATACTCCTTTAAAAAATCGTACAAATCTTTTTATAATTGAGATTTTTAGTAAAAATTCTTACAAATCAAATAATTAAAAATAAATATTTCACACAAAAAATTAAGGTTTTTTGTTTTTAACTTTTGTGTATAACTATAGAAATAACAATAATATTCTAATATTCTATAACTTTATTTTTATCTATTTCTCGTGTATAAGATTTTTTGGATTAGCCCTTGCAAGGTTAAGTTGGTCCATTTTCAACAATAAAACCAATTGAAAAGGATTACTTAGATCCCTTCATTTTCTAAACAAGGAATGGAGAAATTTGCATAATGAGAATCTATATTGTCTATTCAAAGAGATGGCCTAATTGACGCGAGTATCCATGATTGATGGACTTGTTAATACCAGTACGGTTATTGGTCTTACCTATACTACAGAAAATAATTCTCATAACTACTCTAATGCTCAATCTCGACTTAACATGTTGGCCTTTATTAGCATATACAAACGCCAAAAGATAAGGTTACTTTGATTGGCAATTAGGTAGATGCACTCCTTAATTTCTAGAAAATATAGATAATGTTCTTCAATAATTTAACAAGCATTTAAGACTACAAAATTGGTTGGCAGTGAGGCCAACTTTCATTCAATTAATATCTATATAGAAGTTGAAAAGAATGGATAGTGGAATCAAACCTAAGATGTTGGTTACTTGTGACGAAGAGTTGTAGGAGGATTTTGGGATTTGGCAATTTCGGGTGTGCTTCATACCTTACCAAGCTGAAGGAGGAGCAGGGGGATTTAGGGGAGTAGCGGTGATTTGGGATTTGGTAGATGTGGGATGCTGGGATTTAGGATTTAGGATTTCAAAGATTTGGGATGTTGGGTTGGGTTCAAGAATTTTTTTAAACCATACTAGTAAACCTGTAAAAGCTAGGTTCGGTACATCAGCTTTTGCATCAATTCTTATTTTGATTCAATCGGTCAGTCCAGTCCAATTCTTTCGACCTTACTTTAGCCCACTCAAAGACCTCTGGTTATCAACAAGGAAGGGCCAGGGCAAACAACATGTCACACAAATTTGCATAAAATAAGGTTACGACCCATTTAGACCATATTTTGTTGTAATTATAACTAACCTAATTATATTTATTATGATTATTTCATTTTATGAAATATATTTATTGACAGGCCAACAAGTTAAGAACCAAAAGCCCCTAATTTTTGTACCTAGATGTAAATTGATAAATTTGTTACTGCTAAATTGGAATGTCGATCAAATTTTTGATTATTTGTTACAAATATAAGAAACGAATGAAGTCCAAGATCCAAAATTGTTACATAAGTCTTATGTTACTTTTAAACTAAATATTATATTATACCTTTTCCTATTATTATAGAATAGGCAATAAAAGGAAAAGAAATTTGATTAATTTGTTGATTCAATTTTAACTTAAATTAATATCTTTATCTTATGATGGTGCACTTTTAAATTTAATTTATCACATTAAAGTTTTCACTTTTTCAAAACTTTATTTTTAATTTCGTTCTTTAATTAAATGTGTTACAACCAAAATATAATAAAAGGTACAAATCTCAATATAAATCATTTTCAATTATATAATTTAAATTTTTCTACTATTTAAATTTAAAATTGTTGCATTTATTCTTCTTTTCATCTAAATTGAGTATTTGTTATTAACTTTTACAATATTATATTTATAAGATTAAAGTTATTTGATTATATTATAATTATTTTTTTCATAGTATAATAAAATTTAATTTTCTTTATGCTTTTACCCTTAATTTTTTTAAATAATATCATAAATTTATTTATCTATTCTTTTAAAAAGGGAAAATTTACTTCTAAAAAAGAAAAAGAAAAATATTAAATTCACTTATTTTTCCTTAAAAAGAAAAAAAGACTCCAAATTCTCAATTTTATTTTCTTAAAAGGGAAAAGTAAGATATTAAAGCACTCTTAAATTTCTCTTGTTGTTTTCATAAAATGAAACTTATAGTTTAACTATTTTCTATTTTTAAAATAAAACATAATTAAAATTTTCCTTCTCAGGGCCTAACATTGGTATATTTAGGAAGCCTTGAGAAAGTTTTTCTAACTACCTTACTTAATGATAAGAGATAAATATTCATTATTTATTTGTAAAATAATAATTTAAAAGATAACTACCTATTTTGTTTTTCAAACTTTGGTCTAAAGCATTATCCATAGCCCACAATGATCTGCAAAATAGTAATACTGTATAAATAATTTTGTGGGTGGATCATGAATCAAATTAGAAATGACTCATAATAATAGGCCTAATATGGTATCAATTATATTTGAGATTCAAATTTTCGCAAATTGACTATAAAAGCTCAAAAATCTTGAATTAGGTGACTCAACTTGAATCTTAATATGCTTTTATTTTGGATAAACTAAATTTGAGAAAAATCATTATTGTCTAACTATCATAATTTGTTGTCTATTTTTTTATGTAAAATTGATTTGGTAGTTTTTTGAAAATATTGCTGGATTGGTGGTAGATGTCATTATTATTAAAGGTGTTACAAGCATTCTACTAAATCTCATAATCCATTAGAACATGATGGTAGTATATTTTTTCAATATAATGTCCCCTCTCTCTACATTTTCTTTACATTTTTTTCATTCTGTACTATGTTTCAATTTTTCTCACATCTCTTTAAACTTTCTCTCTTATCTCTCCCAAAATTTTCTCTACGCTTTACTTCTTTTTAAATTTCTCTAACTATATTTTATTTTTATATAAATATTTATTAAAAATATAATTGAATGAAGTATTTGATAATAGAAAAAAAAGGAAAAAAACAAGTTAGACAAAAGACAATAAGAAGTAAAAAGGAATATAAGAAACCAACAACATAGCTAAAAACAAAATCTTGAATTTCAACATAATTCTTTTATCATAAATTAAAATGTGATTGTAATTTAAGTTATAACATGATATTTGAGTGATATATAATGATGTAGCTTATATGTCAACTGGTTAATCAAACATCATTCCAATAAGAGTTGATCGGCCAACAAATAAAGAACCAAACCCCCTTAATTTTAATACTCAAACGTAAATTGATAAACATGTTAATGCTATATTGGAATGTCGATCAAATTTTTGGTATATATGAAACAAATCAAGTCTAAGATCTGAAGTGCCAATAAATTGTGAAGTTGACTAAAATGCTTGTCAATTTGGTAGGCAATATTTTTCTTTATGTGACACACAATAAGAGTTACATTATAAACATAAAAATAAACAGCCCCAAGTAACGCAAGATGGAAGTAAGAGAAATAAGTAACAAAAAGGCCAACACTCGATTGAATCTACTAGAATGACTCTCAAGAGAGAATAAAACGATTCATAGAATTTGTATTATTTGTCATATATCTCCTTGTAGGCTTACATGATATTTATAACTAAAACTATTTATTTAATTATGAAAATATTTTAAACTAAATAAATTTTTAAAAAAAATAAATCAAAATAAAAAAGAATCCAAAGTAGTTAACGTATCTTTCCTAAATAATTTAACTAAAATTCCTAATAGAACGACAAGAAAATATCCTTTATAGTACGTCTTGCGTCAAACCCTTCCACTTGCACTTGAAAGAAACTCGAGTTGATAATAAGGAATTGACGTCTTCCGTGCCTTAGGAACAAATATTTCGAATAAATTAATATCTTTAATATAAACTAGAACAAACAACAATTATGGGAAGAATGACATTAAAAAATAATGATGTTGAAACATTAAGCACTTGGTCATCTGCTCTAAGAAAATCAACAAATGCGAATGGTAAAGAATTATCAAGATCCTCGAACCTGTGAGTTATGGATTTAACTTTTGAGTTAATAGGGTTCAGAGACAATACTCGATCCTTGTTGAGTTCTCCAATAATAGAAAAGGAATTATTTGTCTCCTCGTTGAGTTCTCTACTAATAGAAAGGGAATTGTCTACCTTAATTAGCGCATGATTATCCACTAATATTTCTTTTTCACATGATTATCAACTAATATTTCTTCTTCTGTTTGAACCATCGACTCTTAATGTATAGATATATCATTATGAGAAGACATATTGTCATGCAATTTATCCGTTGGTAGAAAATAAGAATTAAATTTCTTTTCAGCACTTTCTAAAATCTCGTCAAACATATTATTATCATAAAATTTTTCTACTAATAAATTTCTCATATCTAGCCATGATTGAATTTCAAATTTACCATGCCTCAATTAAAAATATTGAATATAATTCCACCATTCAACTGTACCATCTTGAAGTTTAGAATATGTAAGAGTCATTTTCTCTGCCTCATAAAATCATTATATTCAAAATAGACTTTAATTTCTACTAACCAATTAACAAAATCTTTAATGAAAAAATTTTCATCAAAGAAAGAAATATTTTTGAAATTAAGGACTTGAATACAAACATACTACTAATTGTGAGTGATATCTCCAATTCAAGATTTGTTGCATTCATGATCTTCGTTGTTAAAAAGAGTGCCTTGAACCCCATAAGACAACATCAACATAGGCCAAACTTGCTCTGATACCACCTAACGCGGGATAGAAGTGGGAGAAATAAGTAACAAAAAGGCCAACACTCAATTAAGTCTTTAATAAGAATTTTTGGAATTCACAAGAATAACTCTCAAAAGAGAATAAAACAATTCATAGAATAATATTTTTTTAAATTTATACACTTAAAATTTAAGAAGAATAACATAATTATGCTTAAGTTCAGCATCATCATCATCACTTGCCATCTCAACTATAAGAACATTCTTACTCCCAACCAAAAATGGATAAAGCACCTAAACTATAAGACAAATAAGCTTCCTCAGACAATACAAGTGCACGGCGAGCCCATGCAAAGGGCATGGTTAAGATGTGGCAAATTTCGCAAGTATACAAATGAAACCTAACCACACATGTCCACCAATTAGTTCATTTATTTAATACTTTTACGTAATAATTAATAGTATGAAAATGCAGTCATTTCCTTTGCACCGACTCAATTTATGATACTATCAGAGTGAAACAAGAGATCTAAACTATAAGAATATTCTTAGTTCCAATACTATTTGTAGCACCAAAATGACGAATAATATCAAATGAATATGCATATATCATATTTGAATCAACAAATTCGTCCCTTATGTCTGTTTCTTGAATAACAACATTAGGCCTAGGACATGGACTCTCCTCCTTGTAGAGAGCTCTCTCTAATTCTACATAATTAAGTTTTAGAGACGACTCCTCTTCTTTAATTCAAAAGTTAGTATTATTAGTGCATTTATGACAAACAAGATCATAAGTTCTCTTTTTTGAAATTGAGTCTATAAAAGTGTATATGAAAAAATGAATTAATTAAATATTGTAAATTATAAAATATAAAACTAAACACAAATACTAATTACTTATACTTTAACCTTAAATTGTAATTAAGGTAGATGAAACAATTAAGTCATTGACTTTCAAAACATTTTAATTCCTTTCCCATCTATAAAAAACAAATAACTATTTAAATATTGAGATATAAAAATGTATTATTTAAATGAATGAAAAAATGATACAACTTATCAAGTTGAAGGATTTTAGTTCAATTTCAAGTAGTTTGTTTACGAAAATTTCGTTCATGATCCAAATATATTTTTTTTATAATTATGATATTTTATGAGGACTTCTTACAAATCAAATAATTAAAAATAAATATTTCACGCAAAAAAAATTTTGCGTGTAACAAAAAAAATAACAATAATATTATATAGCTTTATTTTTATCTCTTTCATATATATAAGATTTTTTGGATCAACCTTGCGAGGTTAAGTTGGTCCATTTTCAACAATAAAACCAATCGAAGAAGATTACTTTGATCCCTTCATTTTTTCAAACAACGAACGGAGAAAATTTGCATAATGACAATCTGTATTGTCAATTCCAAAGAGATGGCCTAATTGGCAAGAGTATCCTTGTTTGATGGACTTGTTAATGGCAGTTTATTTATTGCTTTTAGCTATACTGCAGAACATAATTCTCATAACTACTCTAATGCCCAATCTCGACTTAACAGCCATGTTTGGCCTTTATTAGCATTTACAAACCCCAAAAGATAAGGTTGCTTTGATCGGCAAATAGGTAGATGCAGTCCTTTTTTTTCTAGAAAATATAGATAACGTTCCTTAATAATTCAACAAGCATTTGAGACTACACAATAGGTTGGCCCATTCTTTTTAGATCCAAATGATAAGGAGGACTTGACAATAAACTTTCAAATGTCAATAAAAAAACTGCGAGACAAAGAGGTCAACTCCATGAAACTTTTACATTTTAGGGTTTTGGTTCTGGTTCTGGGGTACAAAGTTGGTTTCGGCCCTGGCCAATTCTTCAGGCCGGACGTTCCCACACGAGCATTCTACAACCAAGCACTCGCACCTAGCGTAAGAAGGAGGACACCTACCCTTGCAGTCATTGTCGTTAGAGCACGGTCCTCCCGGCACTTTTCGTGCCGCTGAATCCACAAATAAACCTGCATAAAACCAACGATTTAAACTCCTTTAAGATTCCAAAAAAAAAAAAAGAGAAAAAAAAAGAACACAAAACGCACATATAAAAAAATAAGTTTTTTACGATGAGAAAATTTTTTCACATAAATTATAAATATTTTTTTAATTATTTTTATTTTTACTTGTTTAATTGAAAGCACCTGCCAAAAAAAATTACAAGCGTATACGTTGAGAGAAAGAAAGAGATTACCAATTGCAAAGATGAGGAGGATAACAGAGAAGCATATCTTGGCTGAAACTTTCGCCATTTCTTGTGTCGGACAATCTGCTATGTACACGTCCACTATTAACAGTACAACTACTTCCCTTGATTTTTTTAGTACTTTTATAGAGTAAGTCTTGTATTTTTTTTGTGTGTATCAAATTTCAATTATTTTCTTCCTTTTATTTAATAATTTTTTTAATTCATAAATGGAAGATTGATATTATTGTATCTTGTTTTATTATTTTTTTTAAAAAAAATTAATTTAAGTAGTACTTTTATTTTTTATGGTTTTGTTACTATGCTATAAGCTTATTTTGAAAAAGATAATAACTTAACAAAATTTTATAATAAGATTTTTTTCTATATTATTCACTTATCTAAATTTTTTTAGAAATGTTGAATATCTTGTCTTTCACCTTTTTAATTTATTAATTTTCTTTCTCTAACTTCTCTTTCCATTTTTTGTCCCCATACCTCCTTTCTATTTTTCTTTCTTTAACCCACTATATACTATTTCTCTATCTATTATTTTTCTCTCTCAACCTTTTCTTTTCCGCTCTCTTGATAACATTTTTATTAGGAAACAATTGCTGGCTAGATGGTGATAATAAATAACAAAAAATTATAAATAATTAGTTTTTCATCTTTTTAAAAATAATTTTTTTTAATCTTACAATATAAGCATACATTAATTTTCATCTTTATAAAAATAATTTTTTTTAGTATCTTTGTTTAATTAGGATTCTATGAATAAAGCATAAAAATTATAAACTAGAAAGTTCTAAAATTATGATAATTCTCACAAATCAAATAATTAAAAATAAATATTTCACTCAAAAAATTAACGTTTTTTTGAAAATTAGTCAACAATCATGTTCATGGCGTTTAACAAACTCAAGAAGATATAGCTTTTTGTCTGGGAAATCATTCATAAACAAGTGCATAATTTCCCATGCAATATTGTTGGAAGACCGGCAAAGAAATGGCCCTTCAGATAACACGCAGCCCACAGCTGTTGATCTTTTTATTGCTCTTGAATGCATACATTATTATTGGTATCAAGAATTTCTGTCCATTTAACTTCAACCGCACTTTCATCAATTTTCTCATACATACAGTGCATAAAATCAGACACAAATTCTGGTATTCGAACTTCACGCAAGGCGTTCCTCTCCAAATGCCAACTACAAAGTTAGGTTTTTACGGTTAGGCATCGTCTTCTCAATTGCAGCTCACACTGCTCTGTGTCCATCCGTCACAATACCCGACAGCATTTTATTACACATGCATAAAAGCAGTTAATCTAACCACCATTGGTATAATGGGCCTTTTTCATCCTCACGCAAGGCACGGCCAAACAATAATAAGAGAATCCTCGCGCAAGGCACGGCCAAACATTAATAAGAGAATCCTCGCGCAAGGCACGTCCAATCTTCTAAAACTATCTTCGCATCCCCCCATTTTCGTGCCTCTGAATCCGCAATGAAACGTACAGGAAACCAATGATTTAAACTTCTTTAAGAAACCACAAAAAAGTGAGAAAAAAGAAGAACACAAATGAACATGTTAAAAAAATTATATTTTTCGCAACGAGAAAATCATTTCAGATAAATTATAATCATTGTTTTAACTGTTGTGATTTCCACTTGTTTAAATGAAAGCACCTGGCTGTTCAAGTGGCAGAAAAAAGGCACAAGCATATATGTTGAGAGGGTGGCATAAGAGATATACCGATTGCAAAGATGAAACGGATAACAAAGAGGCATAACTTGCATGAAGCCTTCGCCATTTCTTGTGTTTGGACAATCTGCCATTGACATGTCCAATATTAATAATGCAATTACTTGTCTTGGTTTCTTAATGCATTTATTGAGCCATCTCATATCTATCTGCATATTAAATCTCAATTATTCTCCATTTTCTTATTTGGCTTCTTTAAATGAAGAATTAATTACATAGTAGTTAGTTATGTTATTTTTTTGAAAGAAAAAAAAAAGGTTTGGCTGCTGTTTTTATCTTTTGTTGTTTTGTTAAAAAGTTGGGAGCCTTTTATAGGAAAAAAAAACATAGGAAAATCTCAAAATGAGATTTTTTTTCCCCTTATTGTTCGTTTATCTAAAACTCTATAGAGATACTTAGCATCTCTTCTTCCAACTTTCCGAATATTTTTGAAACCAACACTCAGCAAATGGGTTGGCCAACTTGGGAAGCGCCAGGGGTGAGGCTGTTGTTGCCTGGCTACGATGATAAGCGATGTGTTGTGATGGTGAGCCACTTACTTTCTCCTCTTTCAAGCAGTAAGAATGGTTATGACAGTCAAAATTTGTGAGTTCCAAGTTACTAGACGAATCGTAATGTAGATTTTATTGGCTGGTGGAATGGCAATTAAATGAACAGGAGGGTCATGGTTTTTTCCTTTGGGCAGCTTCTTTGGTCATAAAATCAATCGAAGACGATTACTTAGATCCCTTCATTTTCCAAACAATCGAATGGAGAAATTTGCATAATGACAATCTGTATTGTCAATTCCAAAGAGATGGTGGCCTCATTGTCCATGTTTGATGGACTTGTTAATGGCCATGTTTGATGGACTTGTCAATGGCAGTTTATTTGTTGCTTTTATCTATACTGCAGAACATAATTCTCATTACTACTCTAATGCTCAATCTCGACTTAATAGCCACGTTTGGCGACCCCAAAAGATTTTGCTTTGATTGGCAATTAGGCAGATGTAGTCCTTATTTTCTAGAAAATATAGATAACATTCTTCAATAATTTAACAAGCAATTGAGACTACATAATAGCTTAGCCCATTCTTACTAGATTCAAATGATAATGAGGACTTGGCAATAAACTCCAAGACAAAAAGGCCAACTCCATGAAACTTTTAGTTGTTACGGTTTTGGTTCTGGTTCTGGGGTGCAAAGTTGGTTTCGGCCCTGGCCAACTCTTCAGGCCAGACGTTCCCACACGAGCATTCTACAACCAAGCACTCGCACCTAGCGCAAGAAGGAGGACACCTACCCTTGCAGTCATTGTCGTTAGAGCACGGTCCTCCCGGCACTTTCCGTGCCTCTGAATCCGCAAATAAACCTGCATGAAACCAATGATATGTTTTTTTACGACACATATAAATTAAAGTTATGAATTATAAATATTGTTTTAATTATTTTTAGTTTTACTTGTTTAATTGAAAGTACCTGCCAAAAAAATTAGCAAGCATATATGTTGAGAGAACGGAGAAAGAGATTACCGATTACAAAGATGAGGAGGATAACAGAGAAGCATATCTTAATTGAAGCTTTCGCCATTTCTTGGGTCGGGCAATTTGCTACGTACACGTCCACCGCTGTTAATAGTACAACTACTTCCCGTGATTTCTTGATGCTTTTATAGTGTAAGTCTTGTATTTTTCTATGTATTAAATTTTAATTATTTTTTCTTCTATTTAGTGATTTTTTCTTAAAGATTAATATTATTATACTTAATTATGTTTTTTTAGAAAGAAATTAAATTTTTATTTAAGTGGTACTTTTATTTCTTTCATTTTATTAATATACTGGAAGCTTGTTTTGGAAAAGAAATTAACTTAAGATTTTTTATACTATTCATTTATCTAAAAAATTATAAATAAATAGTTACCATAAATAACAAAAAATAAAACTCAAATGGTGGATAATAAAAAAGAAAAGGAAAAAATTGTCATTATAAGTAAACAGATCTTCAAACTCCCACGCGATAATATTTGTTTATTTCATAAATTAAGTGAAATAAATGAAAAGGAAAAAAAAATCTTCCTCATAATTTTCCCTTTTATTTCCCTAAAATGAAACAAAAGCAAATACTCATATTACTTACAATATAAGCATACATTAATTTTCATCTCTTTAAAAATAATTGTTTTAGTATCTTTGATTAATTAGGATTCTATGAATAAAGCATAAAAATTATAAACTACAAATTCTAAAATTAGGATAAAGTTGTTACCCATATATTTTTTAATTAAGAAACTTTTTTATCATATTTGATAATATTAATATGCATATAAATAGATACATATTAACACATATATTTATAGCTTCCATATTACTCAATCTTAAAAAATTGTTTCCGTATTATTTAATTAAATTAATAAATTAAAGTCCATGCATGTTACTCCTATAACATGTTTTTTGGAAAGCTGCAAATTTCAAGGAATTACAGCTTGGCTCCCGTTACAACTTTAATGTACAAATGTTTAGTTTGAAAAATTCGGATTCCCGTGATTTAAAGAGGGGCATGTATTCTTTGGGTAGTTGGGGGACTTGCCTCCACTCTAATTCTTGTTTTTCCTTTTTGAACAAATCTAAAATTTAGGAAAGAGAATATATCAATTTTCATCTTTATTTCCACCCAAAATTAATTTTTATTCTTACTCATTCAGACAATTAAATAAAAAGGAAATCCTTTTTGAAATACGCCTTTAAAAAATCGTACAAATCTTTTTATAATTGAGATTTTATTAGTAAAAATTCTTACAAATCAAATAATTAAAAATAAATATTTCACACAAAAAATTAAGATTTTTTTTTAACTTTTGTGTATAACTATAGAAATAACAATAATATTCTAATATTCTATAACTTTATTTTTATCTCTTTCTCGTGTATAAGATTTTTTGGATTAGCCCTTGCAAGGCTAAGTTGGTCCATTTTCAACAATAAAACCAATGGAAAACAATTACTTAGATTCCTTCATTTTCCAAACAAGGAATGGAGAAATTTGCATAATGAGAATCTATATTGTCTATTCAAAGAGATGGCCTAATTGACGCGAGTATCCATGATTGATGGACTTGTTAATAACAGTACGGTTATTGGTCTTACCCATACTACAGAAAATAATTCTCATAACTACTCTAATGCTCAATCTCGACTTAACATGTTGGCCTTTATTAGCATATACGAACCCCAAAAGATAAGGTTACTTTGATTGGCAATTATGTAGATGTACTCCTTAATTTCTAGAAAATATAGATAATGTTCTTCAATAATTTAACAAGCATTTAAGACTACAAAATTGGTTGGCAGTGAGGCCAACTTTCATTCAATTAATATCTATATAGAAGTTGAAAAGAATGGATAGTGGAATCAAACCTAAGATGTTGGTTACTTGTGACGAAGAGTTGTAGGAGGATTTTTGGCAATTTCGGGTGTGCTTCATACCTTACCAAGCTGAGGAAGGAGGAGCAGGGGGATTTGGGGGAGTAGCGGTGATTTGGGATTTGGTAGATTTGGGATGCTGGGATTTAGAATTTAGGATTTCAAAGATTTGGGATGTTGGGTTGGGTTCAAGAATTTTTTTAAACCATACTAGTAAACCTGTAAAAGCTAGGTTCGGTACATCGGGCTTTTGCATCAATTCTTATTTTGATTCAATCGGTCAGTCCAGTCCAACTCTTTCCACCTTACTTTAGCCCACTCAAAGACCTCTGGTTATCAACAAGGAAGGGCCAGGGCAAACAACATGTCACACAAATTTGTATAAAATAAGGTTAGGACCCATTTAGACCATATTTTGTTGTAATTATAACTAACCTAATTATATTTATTATGATTATTTCATTTCATGAAATATATTTATTGACAGGCCAACAAGTTAAGAACCAAAAGCCCCTAATTTTTGTACCTAGACGTAAATTGATAAACGTGTTACTGCTAAATTGGAATGTCGATCAAATTTTTGATTAATTGTTACAAATATAAGAAACAAATGAAGTCCAAGATCCAAAATTGTTACATAAGTCTTCTGTTACCTTTAAACTAAATATCATATTATACCATTTCCTATTATTATAGAATAGGCAATAAAAGGAAAAGAAATTTGATTAATTTGTTGATTCAATTTTAACTTAAATTAATATCTTTATCTTATGATGGTGCACTTTTAAATTTAATTTATCACATTAAAGTTTTCACTTTTTCAAAACTTTATTTTTAATTTCGTTCTTTAATTAAATGTGTTACAACCAAAATATAATAAAAGGTACAAATCTGACTATAAATCATTTTCAATTATATAATTTAAATTTTTCTACTATTTAAATTTAAAATTGTTGCATTTATTCTTCCTTTCATCTAAATTGAGTATTTGTTATTAACTTTTACAATATTATATTTATAAGATTAAAGTTATTTGATTATATTGTAATTATTTTTTTAATAGTATAATAAAATTTAATTTTCTTTATGCTTTTACCCTTAATTTTTTTAAATACTATCATAAATTTATTTATCTATTCTTTTAAAAAGGGAAAATTTACTTCTAAAAAAAAAAAAAAGAAAAATATTAAATTCACTTATTTTCCCTTAAAAAGAAAAAAAGACTCCAAATTCTCAATTTTATTTTCTTAAAAAGGAAAAGTAAGATATTAAAGCACTCTTAAATTTCTCTTGTTGTTTTCATAAAATGAAACTTATAGTTTAACTATTTTTTATTTTTAAAATAAAACATAATTAAAATTTTCCTTCTCATGGCCTAACATTGGTATATTTAGGAAGCCTTGAGAAAGTTTTTCTAACTACCTTACTTAATGATAAGAGATAAATATTCATTATTTATAGATAACGTTCTTTTTTCTAGAAAATATAGATAACGTTCCTTAATAATTCAACAAGCATTTGAGACTACACAATAGGTTGGCCCATTCTTTTTAGATCCAAATGATAAGGAGGACTTGACAATAAACTTTCAAATGTCAATAAAAAAACTGCGAGACAAAGAGGCCAACTCCACGAAACTTTTACATTTTAGGGTTTTGGTTCTGGTTCTGGGGTACAAAGTTGGTTTCGGCCCTGGCCAATTCTTCAGGCCGGACGTTCCCACACGAGCATTCTACAACCAAGCACTCGCACCTAGCGCAAGAAGGAGGACACCTACCCTTGCAGTCATTGTCGTTAGAGCACGGTCCTCCCGGCACTTTCCGTGCCTCTGAATCCACAAATAAACCTGCATAAAACCAACGATTTAAACTCCTTTAAGATTCCAAAAAAAAAAAAGAGAAAAAAAAAGAACACAAAACGCACATATAAAAAAATATGTTTTTTACGATGAGAAAATTTTTTCACATAAATTATAAATATTTTTTTAATTATTTTTATTTTTACTTGTTTAATTGAAAGCACCTGCCAAAAAAAATTGCAAGCGTATACGTTGAGAGAAAGAAAGAGATTACCGATTGCAAAGATGAGGAGGATAACAGAGAAGCATATCTTGGCTGAAACTTTCGCCATTTCTTGTGTCGGACAATCTGCTATGTACACGTCCACTATTAACAGTACAACTACTTCCCTTGATTTTTTAGTACTTTTATAGAGTAAGTCTTGTATTTTTTTTGTGTGTATCAAATTTCAATTATTTTCTTCCTTTTATTTAATAATTTTTTTTAATTCATAAATGGAAGATTGATATTATTGTATCTTGTTTTATTATTATTTTTTAAAAAAATTAATTTAAGTAGTACTTTTATTTTTTATGGTTTTGTTACTATGCTATAAGCTTATTTTGAAAAAGATAATAACTTAACAAAATTTTATAATAAGATTTTTTTTCTATATTATTCACTTATCTAAATTTTTTTAGAAATGTTGAATATCTTTTCTTTCACCTTTTTAATTTATTATATTTTCTTTCTCTAACTTCTCTTTCCATTTTTTGTCCCCATACCTTCTTTCTATTTTTCTTTCTTTAACCCACTATATACTATTTCTCTATCTATTATTTTTCTCTCTCATTTCTCTCTCAACCTTTTCTTTTCCGCTCTCTTGATAACATTCTTATTAGGAAACAATTGCTGGCTAGATGGTGATAATAAATGACAAAAAATTATAAATAATTAGTTTTTCATCTTTATAAAAATAATTTTTTTTAGTATCTTTGGTTAATTAGGATTCTATGAATAAAGCATAAAAATTATAAACTAGAAAGTTCTAAAATTAAGATAATGTTGTTACCCATATATTTTTTAGTTAATATTAATATATACATATTAACGTATAGATTTATAGCTTTTGTATTACTCAATCTTAAAAGATGGTTTTCATAAGCAAATTAATAAATTAAAATCCATGCATGTTACTCCCATAATAAAATTTTCATTCTACCTAGTCAATGTAAGTTATTTTGTTCTTAAACTGACTAGATTGAATCTCAATTATCATGTAAATCAAATCAAGTGCCATTGTCCTAAAAACCAAAGTATGTCATTTCAGCACTTACTAGTCAATAATATTTTATAATCTTTAAACTTGGCTATAAGGATCAGCCATAATGAATATAGTGATTAAATAAAATTAGAGATATAGTCATTAGAGAAAAGGGTGGGTTAACAATCTACAGCTTACTAAAATGCCTTAGTGATGATCTCTTGCGTAGTTCAAAAACTTTCTGTGTTACGGACAATCTAGTAAAATTTTGAATACTAAATTCATAAAAGATTTTGGTTAGAGTAACTCATAAACTTTTGCTATTGTAACAAGTACAATAATATTGTAACGGTAACATTTTTTAGAAAGCTGCAAATTTCTGGGAATTACAGCTTCTCCAATACGCTAGATTTGAGCACTCAAAACTTTTCACCTTGCCTGGCTCCCATTAAAACTTTAATTTACAAATGTTTAGTTCGAAAAATTCGCACTGCCGTGATTTGAACAGGGGCATGTATTCTTTGGGTAATGGGGGCACTTGCCTCCACTCTAATTGTTTTTCCTTTTTTGAACAAATCTAAAATTGAGGAAAGAGAATATATCAATTTTCATCTTTGTTCCCACTCAAAATCAATTTTTATCTTCACTCATTTAGACAATTAAATAAAAACAGAAATTCTTTTTGAAATGCTCCTAATAAAAATCACAAAAGTCTTTTTATAATTGTGATTTTTTAGTGAAAATTCTCACAAATCAAATAATTAAAAATAAATATTTCACACAAAAAATTAACGTTTTTTTGAAAATTAGTCAACAATCCTGTTCATGGCGTTTAACAAACTCAAGAAGATATAGCTTTTTGTCTGGGAAATCATTCATAAACAAGTGCATAATTTCCCATGCAATATTGTTGGAAGACCGGCAAAGAAATGGCCCTTCAGATAACATGCAGCCCACAGCTGTTGATCTTTTTATTGCTCTTGAATGCATACATTATTATTGGTATCAAGAATTTCTGTCCATTTAACTTCAACCGCACTTTCATCAATTTTCTCATACATACAGTGCATAAAATCAGACACAAATTCTGGTATTCGAACTTTACGCAAGGCGTTCCTCTCCAAATGCCAACTACAAAGTTAGGTTTTTACGGTTAGGCATCGTCTTCTCAATTGCAGCTCACACTGCTCTGTGTCCATCCGTCACAATACCCGACAGCATTTTATTACACATGCATAAAAGCAGCTAATCTAACCACCATTGGTATAATGGGCCTTTTTCATCCTCACGCAAGGCACGGCCAAACATTAATAAGAGAATCCTCACGTAAGGCACGGCACGTCCAATCTTCTAAAACTATCTTCGCATCCCCCCATTTTCGTGCCTCTGAATCCGCAATGAAACGTACAGGAAACCAATGATTTAAACTTCTTTAAGAAACCACAAAAAAGTGAGAAAAAAGAAGAACACAAATGAACATGTTAAAAAAATTATATTTTTCGCAACGAGAAAATCATTTCAGATAAATTATAATCATTGTTTTAACTGTTGTGATTTCCACTTGTTTAAATGAAAGCACCTGGCTGTTCAAGTGGCAGAAAAAAGGCACAAGCATATATGTTGAGAGGGTGGCATAAGAGATATACTAATTGCAAAGATGAAACGGATAACAAAGAGGCATAACTTGCATGAAGCCTTCGCCATTTCTTGTGTTTGGACAATCTGCCATTGACATGTCCAATATTAATAATGCAATTACTTGTCTTGGTTTCTTAATGCATTTATTGAGCCATCTCATATCTATCTGTATATTAAATCTCAATTATTCTCCATTTTCTTATTTGGCTTCTTTAAATGAAGAATTGATTACATAGTAGTTAGTTATGTTATTTTTTTGAAAGAAAAAAAAAGGTTTGGCTGCTGTTTTTATCTTTTGTTGTTTAGTTAAAAAGTTGGGAGCCTTTTATAGGAAAAAAAAACATAGGAAAATCTCAAAATGAGATTTTTTTTTCCCCTTATAGTTCGTTTATCTAAAACTCTATAGAGATACTTAGCATCTCTTCTTCCAACTTTCCGAATATTTTTGAAACCAACACTCAGCAGATGGGTTGGCCAACGTGGGAAGCGCCAGGGGTGAGGCTGTTGTTGCCTGGCTACGATGATAAGCGATGTGTTGTGATGGTGAGCCACTTACTTTCTCCTCTTTCAAGCAGTAAGAATGGTTATGACAGTCAAAATTTGTGAGTTCTAAGTTACTAGACGAATCGTAATGTAGATTTTATTGGCTGGTGGAATGGCAATTACATGAGCAGGAGGGTCATGGTTTTTTCCTTTGGGCAGCTTCTTTGGTCATAAAATCAATTGAAGACGATTACTTAGATCCCTTCATTTTCCAAACAATCGAATGGAGAAATTTGCATAATGACAATCTGTATTGTCAATTCCAAAGAGATGGTGGCCTCATTGTCCATGTTTGATGGACTTGTTAATGGCCATGTTTGATGGACTTGTCAATGGCAGTTTATTTGTTGCTTTTATCTATACTGCAGAACATAATTCTCATTACTACTCTAATGCTCAATCTCGACTTAACAGCCACGTTTGGCGACCCCAAAAGATTTTGCTTTGATTGGCAATTAGGCAGATGTAGTCCTTATTTTCTAGAAAATATAGATAACATTCTTCAATAATTTAACAAGCAATTGAGACTACATAATAGCTTAGCCCATTCTTATTAGATTCAAATGATAATGAGGACTTGGCAATAAACTCCAAGACAAAAAGGCCAACTCCATGAAACTTTTAGTTGTTACGGTTTTGGTTCTGGTTCTGGGGTGCAAAGTTGGTTTCGGCCCTGGCCAACTCTTCAGGCCGGGACGTTCCCACACGAGCATTCTACAACCAAGCACTCGCACCTAGCGCAAGAAGGAGGACACCTACCCTTGCAGTCATTGTCGTTAGAGCACGGTCCTCCCGGCACTTTCCGTGCCTCTGAATCCGCAAATAAACCTGCATGAAACCAATGATATGTTTTTTTTACGACGCATATAAATTAAAGTTATGAATTATAAATATTGTTTTAATTATTTTTAGTTTTACTTGTTTAATTGAAAGTACCTGCCAAAAAAAATTAGCAAGCATATATGTTGAGAGAACGGAGAAAGAGATTACCGATTACAAAGATGAGGAGGATAACAGAGAAGCATATCTTAATTGAAGCTTTCGCCATTTCTTGGGTCGGGCAATTTGCTACGTACACGTCCACCGCTGTTAATAGTACAACTACTTCCAGTGATTTTTTGATGCTTTTATAGTGTAAGTCTTGTATTTTTCTATGTATTAAATTTTAATTATTTTTTCTTCTATTTAGTGATTTTTTCTTAAAGATTAATATTA
Organism: Ceriops zippeliana; assembly: GCA_037897445.1. Taxonomy (NCBI): domain Eukaryota; kingdom Viridiplantae; phylum Streptophyta; class Magnoliopsida; order Malpighiales; family Rhizophoraceae; genus Ceriops; species Ceriops zippeliana. The sequence continues at coordinate 44,534 of JBAPLH010000228.1, forward strand.
TTATACTTAATTATGTTTTTTAGAAAGAAATTAAATTTTGATTTAAGTGGTACTTTTATTTCTTTCATTTTTTTAATATACTAGAAGCTTGTTTTGGAAAAGAAATTAACTTAAGATTTTTTATACTATTCATTTATCTAAAAAAATATAAATAAATAGTTACCATAAATAACAAAAAATAAAACTAAAATGGTGGATAATAAAAAAGAAAAGGAAAAATTGTCATTATAAGTAAACAGATCTTGAAACTACCACGAGATAATATTTGTTTATTTCATAAATTAAGTGAAATAAATGAAAAGGAAAAAAAATCTTCCTCATAATTTTCTCTTTTATTTCCCTAAAATGAAACAAAAGCAAATACTCATACATAAAAATAATTACTTACAATATAAGCATACATTAATTTTCATCTCTTTAAAAATAATTGTTTTAGTATCTTTGATTAATTAGGATTCTATGAATAAAGCATAAAAATTATAAACTACAAATTCTAAAATTAGAATAAAGTTGTTACCCATATATTTTTTAATTAAGAAACTTTTTTATCATATTTGATAATATTAATATACATATAAATAGATACATATTAACACATATATTTATAGCTTCCATATTACTCAATCTTAAAAAATTGTTTCCGTATTATTTAATTAAATTAATAAATTAAAGTCCATGCATGTTACTCCTATAACATGTTTTTTGGAAAGCTGCAAATTTCAAGGAATTACAGCTTCTCCAATCCGCTTTAACCTTGCGTGATTCCCGTTACAACTTTAATGTACAAATGTTTGGTTTGAAAAATTCCCATTCCCGTGATGTAAACAGGGGCATGTATTCCTTGGGTAGTGGGGGGCACTTGCCTCCACTCTAATTCTTATTTTTCCTTTTTTGAACAAATCTAAAATTTAGGAAAGAGAATATATCAATTTTCATCTTTATTCTCACCCAAAATTAATTTTTATTCTTACTCTTTCAGACAATTAAATAAAAAGGAAATTCTTTTTGAAATACTCCTTTAAAAAATCGTACAAATCTTTTTATAATTGAGATTTTTTTTAGTAAAAATTCTTACAAATCAAATAATTAAAAATAAATATTTCACACAAAAAATTAAGATTTTTTTAAACTTTTGTGCATAACTATAAAAATAACAATAATATTCTAATATTCTATAACTTTATTTTTATCTCTTTCTCGTGTATAAGATTTTTTGGATTAGCCCTTGCAAGGTTAAGTTGGTCCATTTTCAACAATAAAACCAATAGAAACAATCACTTAGATCCCTTCATTTTCCAAACAAGGAATGGAGAATTTTGCATAATGAGAATCTATATTGTCTATTCAAAGAGATGGCCTAATTGACGCGAGTATCCATGATTGATGGACTTGTTAATACCAGTACGGTTATTTGTCTTACCTATACTACAGAAAATAATTCTCATAACTACTCTAATGCTCAATCTCGTCCCGTGACAAGTGGTATCAGAGCCGGCCCATCCCGAATCCGATGTCCGCCGCCGAGCGCTCTAAGCCCAAAAAAATAGGGGGAGTAGGCAGGGGGGCCCGGTCCACGACGAGGGCGTCGATGGATTCGGTGGGGGAGAATGTCACGGAATCCCACATCGGATAGGTGAGGGGGATCCATGGGCCTTATAAACGTGGGCGCTGCACACCCCAATAGGTTAGCCTTTTGGGGAGAGGGTAATGGCCCCGTGACAAGGACTTAACATGTTGGCCTTTATTAGCATATACAAACCCCAAAAGATAAGGTTACTTTGATTGGCAATTAGGTAGATGTACTCCTTAATTTCTAGAAAATATAGATAATGTTCTTCAATAATTTAACAAGCATTTAAGACTACAAAATTGGTTGGCAGTGAGGCCAACTTTCATTCAATTAATATCTATATAGAAGTTGAAAAGAATGGATAGTGGAATCAAACCTAAGATGTTGGTTACTTGTGACGAAGAGTTGTAAGAGGATTTTTGTCAATTTCGGGTGTGCTTCATACCTTACCAAGCTGAAGGAGGAGCAGGGAGATTTGGGGGAGTAGCGGTGACTTGGGATTTGGTAGATTTGGGATGCTGGGATTTAGGATTTAGGATTTCAAAGATTTGGGATGTTGGGTTGGGTTCAAGAATTTTTTTAAACCATACTAGGAAACCTGTAAAAGCTAGGTTCGGTACATCGGCTTTTGCATCAATTCTTATTTTGATTCAATCGGTCAGTCCAGTCCAATTCTTTCCACCTTACTTTAGCCCACTCAAAGACCTCTGGTTATCAACAAAAAAGGGCCAGGGCAAACAACATGTCACACAAATTTGTATAAAATAAGGTTAGGACCCATTTAGACCATATTTTGTTGTAATTATAACTAACCTAATTATATTTATTATGATTATTTCATTTTATGAAATATATTTATTGACAAGCCAACAAGTTAAGAACCAAAAGCCCCTAATTTTTGTACCTAGACGTAATTGATAAACGTGTTACTGCTAAATTGGAATGTCGATCAAATTTTTGATTAATTGTTACAAATATAAGAAACGAATGAAGTCCAAGATCCAAAATTGTTACATAAGTCTTCTGTTACCTTTAAACTAAATATCATATTATACCTTTTCCTATTATTATAGAATAGGCAATAAAAGGAAAAGAAATTTGATTAATTTGTTGATTCAATTTTAACTTAAATTAATATCTTTATCTTATGATGGTGCACTTTTAAATTTAATTTATCACATTAAAGTTTTCACTTTTTCAAAACTTTATTTTTAATTTCGTTCTTTAATTAAATGTGTTACAACCAAAATATAATAAAAGTTACAAATCTCAATATAAATCATTTTCAATTATATAATTTAAATTTTTCTACTATTTAAATTTAAAATTGTTGCATTTACATCGGTCAGTCCAGTCCAATTCTTTCGACCTTACTTTAGCCCACTAAAAGACCTCTGGTTGTCAACAAGGAAGGGCCAGGGTAAACAACATGTCACACAAATTTGTATAAAATAAGGTTAGGACCCATTTAGACCATATTTTGTTGTAATTATAACTAACCTAATTATATTTATTATGATTATTTCATTTGATGAAACTGTAACAGATTGTGACATTATAACCTCGAAGACTTGGTTAGCTTTGTCAAAGAATATTTTGTCCTCAAAATTAATTTTGACCCAAAAAAATCTTAATTTAGTAAAAAAATAGGAACAAACAAATGAGTTAAAAAATATTTTAAAAATATTTTATTATTATTATTATTTATTTTACTCTTTAGAAATGTTTTTAAAAATAATTTTTACTTTCCTTTTTTTTAAGAATAAAAAATTATAATTTAGTTCTATTTCAATTTTCCTTTTTTCTTCTAACTAAAAGAAAAAAAATATATCATTTACGTTCTTTTAAAAAATAAGAAATTACTTACAATATAAGTACTTATTAATCTATTATAACATCATCGTAGTACATTTTTTTTTCAATATACTGTCTCCTCTTTCTACATTTTCTTCACATTTTTTTTCATTTTGTACTATGTTTCAATTTTTCTCATATCTCTTTAAACTTTCTTTCTTATCTCTCTCAACAATTCTCTCACTTTACTTTTCTTCAAAATTTCTCTAATTACATTTTATTTTTATATAAAATATTATTTAAAATATAATTGAATAGAGAATTTGATAAAAGAAAAAAAATAGTTAGACAAAAGACAATAAGATGTAAAACGGAATAAAAGAAACCAACAACATAACTAGAAAAAAAATCTTGAATTTCAACATAATTCTTTTATCATTAATTAAAATGTGATCATAATTAAAATTATAATAATGTGATATTTAAATGATATATAATCATATAGGTTATGTGTAAACTGGTTAATGGAACATCATTCCAATAAGAGTTGGTAGGGTAACAGTAAAGAACCGAAAACCCCCTAATTTTAATACTTAGATGTAAATTGATAAACATGTTACTATTAAATTGGAATGCCAATCAAATTTTTGGTATATATGAAATTAATCAAGTCTAAGATCCGAAGTGCCAATAAATTACAAAGTTGTTGACTAAAATGCTGGTTAATCTGGTACACCTTAGGCGAATCTTTTTCTTTTTGTGACATATTGTTCACACAATGAGAGTTACATTATGAACACAAAAATAGACGAACTCGAGTAAGTACAAAATTTTATATAATATAAAATATTTTATATTTATTTAAATTCAACACTTTGAAGTTCATCAAAATCTTTCTTTGTTCATATGGTTGTTCTTTGTGATGAAATCCTTATGTAGCCAATAATACATTAAACACTTTGCCTTTCTATTATGTTAATATAAGCATGGACTTTAGATCAATGTTTTTAGAATTAGACTAATTATTGAATTAAAAAATTTTAAAATTTAAAATTTAATCAATTTAGTCTTTATAATTGGTAAAATTGGTATTTAATATTAAATAAATAAAAAATTATACCAAGGATATGGACTCTCTTCTTTGTACAAGAGCTCTCTCTAGTTCTACATTATTAAATTTTAGGGATGACTCCTCTTCTTTAATTCAGAAGTCAATATTCTTAGTGTATTTATAACAAATAGAATCATAAATTCTTTTTTTTTTAATTGAAAATATAAAAGTGCATATGAAAAAATGAATTAATTAAATATTATAAATTATAAAATATAAAACTAAATGCATTCACACAAATACTAATTACTTATACTTTAACATTAAATTATAATTAAGGTAGATGAAACCATTTAGTAATTGATGTTCAAAACATTCCAATTCCTTTCACATCTTTAAAAAAATAAATAATTATTTAAATATTGTGATATAAAAATATATTATTTAAATGAATTAAGAAATGACACGTTTTAGTTGAATTTTGACTGCCAAAATTTATTTCATGATCCCAATAAATCTTTTTATATTTGAGATTTTTTAGTGGAAATTTTTACAAATTAAATAATTAAAATTAATTATTTCACAGAAAAAAATATTTTTTTAAAAACTTTTGTTGGTAACTATGGAAATAACAATAATATTATATAACTTTATTTTTATCTCTTTTTTATATATAAGATTTTTTGGATTAGCCCTTGCAAGGATAAGTTGGTCCATTTTCAACAATAAAACAAATTGAAGATGATTACTTTGATATCATCATTTTTCCAAACAATCGAATGGAGAAATTTTGCATAATGACAATTTGTATTATCAATTCCAAAGAGATGGTGGCCTAATTGGCGCGAGTATCCATGTTTGATGGACTTGTTAATGGCAGTTTATTTGTTGCTTTGACCCCAACCCACTCTATTGCTTTAAACTTGGCTATAAGGATCAGCCATAATGAATATAGTGATTAAATAAAAATAGAAATATACTCATTAAAGAAAAGTGTGAGTTAACAATCTATAACTTGCTAAAATGCCTTAGTGATGATCTCTTGCGTAGTTTAAAAATTTTCTATGTGTTACGGACTATCTATAGTGAAATTTTGAATACTAAATTCATAAAAGATTTTGGCTAGAGTAACTCATAAACATTTGCTAATGTAACAAGTGCAATAATATCATAATGGTAACATTTTTTTTTAGAAAGCTACAAACTTCAAGGAATTACAGCTTCTCCAATATACTGGATTTGAGCACTCAAAACTTTTATCCTTGAGCACTCCAATACAACTTGGCTATAAGGAATTACAACTTTAATTTACAAATGTTTAGTTTGAAAATTCGCACTCCCGTGATTTAAAGAGGAGTATGTATTCTTTGGGTAGTGGGGGCACTTGCTTCCACTCTACTTTTTTTTTTTTCTTTTTTTGAACAAATCTAAAATTGAGGAAAGAGAATATATCAATTTTCATTTTTGTTCTCACTCAAAATTAATTTTCATCTTCACTCATTTAGACAATTAAATAAAAAAGAAATTCATTTTGAAATGCTCCTTATAAAAATCACAAACATCTTTTTATAAGTGTGATTTTTTAGTGAAAATTCTCACAAATCAAATAATTAAAAATAAATATTTCACACAAAACCTTTTTGTTTGGGAAATCATCAAGTGCATAATTTCCCATGCAATAATGTTGGAAGACCGGCAAAGAAATGGCCCTTCAGATAACACGCGGCCCACAGTTGTTGATCTTTATATTGCTCTTGAATGCATACATTATTATGGGTATCATATTTATCAAGAATTTCTGTCCCTTTAACTTCAACCGCACTTTCACCAAATTTCTCGTACATAAACCACGTAAAATCAGACACAAATTCTGATATTCGAACTTCGCGCACGGCGTTCCTCTCCAAATGCCAACTACAAAGTTAGGTTTTTACTGTTAGGCATCGTCTTCTCAATTGCAGCTCACACTGCTCTCTCTCCATCTGTCACAATATCCGACAGCATTTTATTACACGTGCATAAAAGCAGCTAATCTAACAACCATTGGTATAATGGGCCCTTTTCATCCTAACACAAAACGTAGTAAGAAAGTATAATTAATAACATGAAATCAATGACAACAATTGAATTTTAAAGAACAAAAAGCACAAATCACCTTATAGAAAAATTCTCTCAATTAGATTAAAATATAAGACATTTTATCTCTCACTAAGAAATTAAAATATATATAGTTTATAAAATTTAACTAAAATTACGAAGAAGAAAAAAACTCGTTTCATAAAATTTAATTAAAATTACGAAGAAGTCCATCGCAACTTCTTATCCTTTTCTCGCTTGTATCTGGTCCACATCATTCTCTCCCACCAGAAAAAAACTCGACCCGGAATTTTCTTTAGGATATAAAGGCGGATGGAAAAAAGATAAATCAGTTACATTGAATATTTTGAAAATGTTCATATCATCAGGAAACTCGACAATATAGGCATTTTTGTTCACAACTTTATAAGGACCATACTTCTTTAGCTGTAATTCATTAAATATAAAACTCCAATGGAGTTACTTCACTCTTGACTACTACCACATTTAAATCAAATTAGATCGCTTATTCTCTCAATTGAAAAACTCTTACCCATAAAATTTTGTTCATTCTATCTTAGCCAAATAGATCACCTAATTGTATAAAACCTTATCATCCAAATTTCCTGTGATGTACAAGCATGATCCAATTCGCACCACAACTCTCATCCAATAAACCAGTAAAAGTTAGGTTCGGTTCATCAGCTTTTCCATCAATTCTTATTCTGACTAATTGTAAGAAAGAATCGAGCCAAATTATAAACTGATCGATCAGTTCAATCCGTTAGTCCAGTCCAATTTTTTGACCTTGCTTTATCCCACTGAAAGACCTCTGTTTGTCAACAAAGAAGGGCCAAGGCAAACAACAAGTCACACCAATTTGTCTAAAACAAGACAATGACCCATTTAGACCATATTTTGTTTTAATTATAAATAACTTAATTATATTTACTATGATTATTTCATTATATGAAACTGTAACAGATTGTGACATTATAACCTCGAAGAGTTGGTTAGCATATCAAAATTTATCAAAGAATATTTTGTCCTCCAAATAAATTTTGACCAAAAAAAAATCTTAATTAAGTAAGAAAATACAAACAAATGAGCTGAAAATTCGATTAACTCAAAACTCGCCATGTGGAGCCCACCTTATACGCATGTGCCGAGTGCCGACAATTAGGCCATGCTGGCACTCAAAATTCTAAATTATTTGGTTTTGATGACAGTTGTTAGTTCTTATTTTTGCCTCCATGAAAGTTTTTTAATTCATGGTTTCCGGATATTATGGCACTTTAAAAACAGATCAAATATAAATTGCCTCATTACAAGAATTATGGAACAAACAACCCCACATGAACTAAGGTTTATTTTTCCTTTTTTAATCATAATATAAAAATTGGATATTCTATCCTATTGAGTTATCATGTCCACACACACAAAAAAGAGCATAGTTGCACAAACTCCAATCTGTGTTCTTTGGTGCCATTATCTTGGTTGGCGATGGCTGCAATGGGTAGTCATTCCATCATCTTTGATAGCTTGGCAATCTAGGGAAAGTCAAGGCCACTACTAGGTTAAAGTACATTTAAATTATGACTTTTTTTTTTTGTGATTGTATAGTCTATTATGTTGACAAAATTTATCTCTACTCTTTTTTTTTATCAATACTTTCTCCCCAAATTTCTTTCTTTACCTGACTTTATATTATTTTTCTATTTACTATTTTTCTCTATCATTTCTCACTCTACCTTTTCTTCTCTTTCTTGAGAAAATTCTTGTTAAAAAAAATCGTTGGTAAGAACAAACAAGTAGATAGTGATAATAAATAACAAAAAATAATAAATGGATAGTGACAATAAATAATAAATAATAAAATTAAAATAGTGAATAATTAAAAATAAATTTAAAAAATTGATATTGTAATTAAAGATATTTTAAGGCTACCACATGGTAATATTTCTTTATTTCATAAATTAAGAAAAATAAATGAAAGAAAGGAAAAACAACTTCTTTGTAATTTTATGTTTTGTTTCTCCAAAAAGAAAAAAAAGGCAAATATCTCTTCCTTTTTATTAAGAATAAAAAATAATAATTTAATTCTATTTCATTTTTTTATAACTAAAAGAAAAAAATATATCATTTAAGATTTTTTAACAAATAAGAAATTAGTTACAATATAGGTACTTATTAATTCATTATAATATGATGATAGTATATTCTTTTTAATATACTGTATCCTCTCTCTACATTCTCTTTATATTTTTTTCATTCTATATTATATTTCAATTTTTCTCATATCTCTTCGAACCTTCACTTTTAAAACTTTTTTGTGTAACTATAGAAATAACAATAATATTATATAACTTTATTTTTATCCCTTTCTTATATATAAGATTTTTTGTATCAGCCCTTGCAAGGCTAAGTTGGTCCATTTTTAAAAATAAAACTAATCTTAGACGATTACTTTGATCCCTTCATTTTTCCAAACAATCCAATGGAGAAATTTGCATGATGACATTTTGTATTTTCAATTCCAAAGAGATGGCCTAATTGGCGCAAGCATCCATGTTTGATGGACTTGTTAATGGCAGTTTATTTGTTGCTTTTACCTATACTGCAGAACATAATTCTCATTACTACTCTAATGCTCAATCTCGACTTAACAGCCACGTTTGGCGACCCCAAAAGGTTTTGCTTTGATTGGCAAATAGGCAGATGTAGTCCTTATTTTCTAGAAAATATAGATAACATTCTTCAATAATTTAACAAGCAATTGAGACTACATAATAGCTTAGCCCATTCTTATTAGATTCAAATGATAATGAGGACTTGGCAATAAACTCCAAGACAAAAAGGCCAACTCCATGAAACTTTTAGTTGTTACGGTTTTGGTTCTGGTTCTGGGGTGCAAAGTTGGTTTCGGCCCTGGCCAACTCTTCAGGCCGGACGTTCCCACACGAGCATTCTACAACCAAGCACTCGCACCTAGCGCAAGAAGGAGGACACCTACCCTTGCAGTCATTGTCGTTAGAGCACGGTCCTCCCGGCACTTCCCGTGCCTCTGAATCCGCAAATAAACCTACATGAAACCAATGATATGTTTACGACACATATAAATTAATGTTATGAATTATAAATATTTTTGTAATTATTTTTATTTTTACTTGTTTAATTGAAAGTACCTGCCAAAAAAATTAGCAAGCATATATGTTGAGAGAACGGAGAAAGAGATTACAGATTACAAAGATGAGGAGGATAATAGAGAAGCATATCTTGATTGAAGCTTTCGCCATTTCTTGTGTCGGGCAATCTGCTACGTACACGTCCACGTCCACTGTTAATAGTATGACTACTTTCCGTGATTTCTTGATGCTTTTATAGTGTAAGTCTTGTATTTTTCTATGTATTAAATTTTAATTATTTTTTCTTCTATTTAGTGATTTTTTTTTAAAGATTAATATTATTATACTTAATTATGTTTTTTAGAAAGAAATTAAATTTTGATTTAAGTGGTACTTTTATTTCTTTCATTTTATCAATATACTGGAAGCTTGTTTTGGAAAAGAAATTAACTTAAGATTTTTTATACTATTCATTTATCTAAAAAATTATAAATAAATAGTTACCATAAATAACAAAAAATAAAACTAAAATGGTGGATAATTAAAAAAGAAAAGGAAAAAATTGTCATTATAAGTAAACAGATCTTCAAACTACCACGCAATAATATTTGTTTATTTCATAAATTAAGTGAAATAAATGAAGAGGAAAAAAAAATCTTCCTCATAATTTTCTCTTTTATTTCCCTAAAATGAAACAAAAGCAAATACTCATACATAAAAATAATTACTTACAATATAAGCATACATTAATTTTCATCTCTTTAAAAATAATTGTTTTAGTATCTTTGATTAATTAGGATTCTATGAATAAAGCATAAAAATTATAAACTACAAATTCTAAAATTAGGATAAAGTTGTTACCCATATATTTTTTAATTAAGAAACTTTTTTATCATATTTGATAATATTAATATACATATAACTAGATACATATTAACACATATATTTATAGCTTCCATATTACTCAATCTTAAAAAATTGTTTCCGTATTATTTAATTAAATTAATAAATTAAATTTCATGCATGTTACTCCTATAACATGTTTTTTGGAAAGCTGCAAATTTCAAGGAATTACAGCTTCTCCAATCCGCTGGATTTGAGCACCCAAAATTTTTAACCTTGAGTGACTCCAGTTACAACTTTAATGTACAAATGTTTGGTTTGAAAAATTCTCATTCCCGTGATGTAAACAGGGGCATGTATTCTTTGGGTAACGGGGGCACTTGCCTCCACTCTAATTCTTATTTCCTTTTTTGAACAAATCTAAAATTTAGGAAAAAGAATATATCAATTTTCATCTTTATTCTCACCCAAAATTAATTTTTATTCTTTCTCATTCAGATAATTAAATAAAAAGGAAATTCTTTTTGAAATACTCCTTTAAAAAATCGTACAAATCTTTTTATAATTGAGATTTTTTTTAGTAAAAATTCTTACAAATCAAATAATTAAAAATAAATATTTCACACAAAAAATTAAGGTTTTTTTTTAACTTTTGTGCATAACTATAGAAATAACAATAATATTCTAATATTCTATAACTTTATTTTTATCTCTTTATCGTGTATATGATTTTTTGGATTAGCCCTTGCAAGGTTAAGTTGGTCCATTTTCAACAATAAAACCAATAGAAAACGATTACTTAGATCCCTTCATTTTCCAAACAAAGAATGGAGAATTTTGCATAATGAGAATCTATATTGTCTATTCAAAGAGATGGCCTAATTGACGCGAGTATCCATGATTGATGGACTTGTTAATACCAGTACGGTTATTGGTCTTACCTATACTACAGAAAATAATTCTCATAACTACTCTAATGCTCAATCTCGACTTAACATGTTGGCCTTTATTAGCATATACAAACCCCAAAAGATAAGGTTACTTTGATTGGCAATTAGGTAGATGTACTCCTTAATTTCTAGAAAATATAGATAATGTTCTTCAATAATTTAACAAGCATTTAAGACTACAAAATATCGGTGTGCAGTGAGGCCAACTTTCATTCAATTAATATCTATATAGAAGTTGAAAAGAATGGATAGTGGAATCAAACCTAAGATGTTGGTTACTTGTGACGAAGAGTTGTAGGAGGATTTTGGGATTTGGCAATTTCGGGTGTGCTTCATATCTTACCAAGCTGAAGGAGGAGCAGGGGGATTTGGGGGACTAGCGGTGATTTGGGATTTGGTAGATTTGGGATGCTGGGATTTAGGATTTAGGATTTCAAAGATTTGGGATGTTGGGTTGGGTTCAAGAATTTTTTTAAACCATACTAGTAAACCTGTAAAAGCTAGGTTCGGTACATCGGCTTTTGCATCAATTCTTATTTTGATTCAATCGGTCAGTCCAGTCCAATTTTTTCGACCTTACTCTAGCCCATTGAAAGACCTCTGGTTGTCAACAAGGAAGGGGCAGGGCAAACAACATGTCACACAAATTTGTATAAAATAAGGTTAGGACCCATTTAGACCATATTTTGTTGTAATTATAACTAACCTAATTATACTTATTATGATTATTTCATTTTATGAAACTGTAACAGATTGTGACATTATAACCTCGAAGGCTTGGTTAGTTCTGTCAAAAAATATTTTGTCCTCAAAATTAGTTTTGACCTAAAAAAATCTTAATTTAGTAAAAAAAATACCAAAAAACAAATGAGTTAAAAAAAATTTTAAAAATATTTTAATATTATTATTTATTTAACCTTTTAAAAATATTTAATATCTTTTCTTCCATCTTATTAATTCATTAACTCTCTTTACATTTCTTTTTCTAATTTCTCTTTCTATCTTTTTGGTCTTAACTTTTCTTTTTTTTAGCTTTACTCTTTTTCTATCAACACTTTCTCTCCATATCTCTTTCTTTTACCGCACTCTATCTATTATTTTTCTTTACATTTCTCTCTCTACCTTTTCTTCTCTTGCTTGATAAAATTCTTGTTAGGAAAAAAATTGTTGGTAAGAATAGGAATAATAAACAATGAAAAATAATAAATGGATAATGACAATAAATAATAAAAAATAAAATTAAAATAGTGAACAATTAAAAATAAATGTAAAAAATTGAAATTGTAATTAAAGGGATTCTAAGGCTACTACATGGTAATATTTCTTTATTTTATAAATTAAGAGAAATAAAGGGAAAAAAAGAAAAAAAATCTTCTTTGTAATTTTCTCTTTTATTTCTCTGAAAAAAAAGGACAAATATCTCTTTTTAAAAAAAATAAAAAATGATAATTTAGTTCTATTTCAATTTTTCTTTTTTCTTCTAACTAAAAGAAAAAATATATTATTTACGTTCTTTTAAAAAATAAGAAATTACTTACAATATAAGTACTTATTAATCTATTATAACATCATCGTAGTACTTTTTTTTTTCAATATATTGTCTCCTCTTTCTACATTTTCTTCACATTTTTTTTCATTTTGTACTATGTTTCAATTTTTCTTATATCTCTTTAAACTTTCCTTCTTATCTCTCTCAACAATTCTCTCACTTTACTTTTCTTCAAATTTTCTCTAATTAAATTTTTTTATATAAAATATTATTTAAAATATAATTGAATAGAGAATTTGATAAAAGAAAAAAATAGTTAGACAAAAGACAATAAGACGTAAAACGGAATAAAAGAAACCAACAACATAACTAGAAAAAAAATCTTGAATTTCAACATAATTCTTTTATCATTAATTAAAATGTGATCATAATTAAAATTATAATTATAATGTGATATTTAAGTAATATATAATCATGTAGGTTATGTGTAAACTCGTTAATGGAACATCATTCCAATAAGAGTTGGTAGGGTACCGAAAACTCCCTAATTTTAATACTTTGATGTAAATTGATAAACGTGTTACTATTAAATTGGAATGTCAATCAAATTTTTGGTATATATGAAATTAATCAAGTCTAAGATCCGAAGTGCCAATAAATTACAAAATTGTTGACTAAAATGCTGGTTAATCTGGTACACCTTAGGCAAATCTTTTTCTTTTTGTGACATATTGTTCACACAATGAGAGTTACATTATGAACACACCCCTCATAGCACGACGTTGCCAGGCGATACCCATATAGTTACAACTATCTTCGTCTGCTCCACTAACATCCGCCACCAACGCTCCCCACCGATCTACTTAGAGATGTTACACGGTAAAAGGAGTTGAGTGGGACAATTGGAAGGCAAAAAAGAACCCAAATCACGCCACTCTTTATCCACAATTTGCCGGAATCCATTGACCCGCAGGGGGCTTGTGGATGATTTTTCGGATATGGGGACAGATGGTTGATGCCTTCCTCTCGACGCGGCTTAGCAGATGGGGCCGGACTTCGACTTGTGAAATTTGAGTGACAGCAAGATGCACGTAATGATAAGTGGATTTTTTTTTTTGTTATTTTTTGTCCCTAACCATTTATTATTTTTTGTTGTTATTTATTATGTTTTTTATTATTTATTGTCACTATCCATTTATTATTTTTTATTGTTAATTGTCACTATCTACCTATTTGTTCTTACTAATGATTTTTTTCTATCAAGAGATTAAGGAAAAAAAATAAAGGTAGAGAAAAGAAATGATAGAGAAAAATAGCAGAGAGTAGGATTAAAAAAAAAGAAATATAGAGAGAAAGTGTTGATAGAAAAAAAAAAAGAGAGAGATAAAAAAAAGTAGAGAGAGAAAAAATAGAAGAAAAAATTAAAGAAAAAAATGTAAAGAGAGTTAATCAATTGAAAAGTTAGAAGAAGGTATATTAAAAATTTTTAAAAAGTTTTAGATAAATGAATAATAAAAAAATTCAAAAATTTTCTAATTAATTTTTTTTTTTCAAAAATGCTTTCAACATTTTAACAAAAAAAAATAAAAGCATCACTTAAACCAAAATTTTATTTTTTTTCTCCAAAAAAAATAACAAGACTAATTACAATTAAATCAATCTTTCATTTATGAGTTAAAGAAAAATTATTAAATAAAAAAATAAAAATAATTAAAATTTAATATGCAGACAAATATAAGACTTATTCTATAAAAGTGCTAAGAAACCAAGAGAAGTAGTTGTACTATTAATATTGGGCATTTTCGTAGCAGATTGTCCAACACAAGAAATGGCGAAAGCTTCAGCCAAGTTTTTCTTCTTTGTTGTCCTTCTCGTCTTTACAATCGGTGTGTCTCTTTCTCCGTTTTCTCAAAATAGATGCTTGCACTTTTTTTTTTTTTTTTTTTTGCAATTGACCACGCTGGTACTTTCAATTAAATAAGTAAAAATCAAAGCAATTGAAACAATGATTATAGTTTATAAGTTTAATTTATTCAAAACAATCGTATCATCGTGAAAAAACGTACTTTTTACATATGCATTTGTGTGTTTTTTTTTTTCTTCTTTTTTTTTTAGGTGTCTTAAAAGAAGTTTAAATCATTGGTTTCATGTAGGTTTCATTGCGGATTCAGAGGCACGAAAAGTACCGTCGAGGTGCTTAAACGACAATGACTGCAAGGGTTTTTGTCCTCCTTCTTGCGCTACTTGCAAGTGCGAGTATGCAGAATGCTCGTGTGGGAACGCCCAGCTTGAAGAGTTCGCCGGGGCCAAAACCAACTTTGTACCCCAGAATCCGTAACAACTAAAAGTTTCCTGGAGTTGGCCTCCTTGTCTTGGATTTTTTTTTTTTTGATTGACTTTTGAAAGTTTATTTTCAAGTCCTTTTTATCCTTTTGGATCTAATAAGAATGAGCCAACCAATTCTGCAATCTCAAATGCTTGTCAAATTATTGAGTAACTTTATCTTTATTTCCTAGAAAGTAAGGAGTACGTCAACCTAATTGCCAATCAAAGCAACCTTATCTTTTGGGGTTTGTAAATGCTAATAAAGGCCAAACATGGCTGCTTAAGTCGAGATTGAGCTTTAGAGTAGTTATAAGAATCAAGTTCTGCGGTATAGGTAAGGCCAATAAACGAACTGTTATTAACAAATTAAGGATGCGAATAACTTTTTTTTTTTTGGCAAATTAAGGGCACTATACCCAAATAATCTCCACCATTCATTTACATTTAAAAAACAAACAACTATTTAAATATTGTAACATAAAAATGTATTATATAAATAAATGAAAAAATTGATATAACTTATAAAATTTCCTTCACGATCTTGATAAATCGTGATTCCTTTCATTACAACAACATCATCACAATAAATACTTTTAATTTCAAATAAACTAAAAAAGGTCACTCATGATTTCAACTTTCTGGTAATGTTTGCCTTATAAACAAAAGCACAATTTTCTTAACCAATATAACCAAGATTGAACTTGTAAAATTGGTATTTAATATTCAATAAATAATACATATATTAACAAAGTTAACCTTTTAATACCTATACAAAATATCTAAAAAATGTGTTATAATTATATCTAAATAACCAAGTTCTCTTTTTGAAAATGAGTGTATAAAAGTGCATATAAAAAATGAATTAATTAAATATTATAAATTATAAAAAAAAATTAAACACATTCAAACAAATACCAATTACATAAACTTTAACCTCAAATTGTAAGTAATATAGACAAAACTATTAAGTATTTGATGCTCTAATCTATCTATCTTTTAGCATGAATACATTTAAAATACTTCAATTCTTTTCACATCTTCAAAAAATAAATAATTATTTTAATATTATGACATAAAAATGTACTATATAAATAAATGAAAAAAATGACACAACTTACCAAGCTGAAGGGTTTTAGTTAAATTACAAGTATTTTTTCTACCAAATTTTCCTTCATGATTTAATAAACCTTGATTTCTTTCATGGCAGCAACATCATCACTACAAATACTTTTAATTTCAAGTAAACTAAAAGGCCACTCGTGATTTCAACTTTCACATAAAAGTTTTCCTTATAAACAAAAGCACAGTTGAAGAAACAAGTTACCGCATATTGGTCTTTCATAAGATGTTTGTCCTAACCTTGCTCAATAAAACTAATGAAAGAAATATATAATCTTGCATTTTGCTTGAAGATATGCTTAATTTCCTTTATAACCTTATACATGTCTCATAAATATGGCTCATAAAAGTTTTTTATTTGAATTAACAATGTGCAATAACATCATAAATGAACTAATAACCTTTATAATTATCAAGCAATCATCCCAAAATTTGCTATCTAAAATAGTAGTACAAACAATCTTTCCGTACTCTTTGCAAGTTTTTAAGTTGTGAAAAAATTGCTTGATACAAAATTTTGTAACATTTGTTTGTAATCATGAATGGTTTTCAAAGTAATAAATGTGGTTACAAAATGAGTTGGTGTTAGGTGCATAATTTCTCTCTAATCATAATTTTTTTCTTAACTTTCCTAAAAAATAAGATGATTCTAGACAAATCTTGTAATAGCAATAGCACATGATACAAGATCAATTATATAAGGCAACTTACCAATATCCTTTAAAATGAGGTTTAAGCAATAAGCAACATAAGGAGACTAATACATGTGCTTATACCTTTCATGAAGCAATCCATTCAACAATATTTGAAAGCAAATTGCATAAACTTGTAACATCTTTTACAATATTTGAGGCATTAACAAATCTAACAAATGAAATTTCAATAAAGTAATAAACCAAAAAACTAATCAAGGTTCTATCTCTTTGATCCTTCTAACCATTAGCCATAATTGTTAAAAATTAACCTATTTGTAATCCACTTGGTCTTATAGGTTTCAATAAATAATTAACATTCTTTTGTACAATATCTCAATAAATTTACATGCGTATAATTGTAAGAAAGACCTTTATACCTAGGACCAATTGCAAGATTATCATTTAAAACAGGTTAAAAGTATGGTGAATATAAAGCATTAAATGGAATACAAGCATAAAAAAACCACCTTGCCCGAGCCATGTCAACCCTTTTCATAACTTCTTTATCATCCAAGACACTTTTTAAACTAGGTTTAACCTCTAAGAATTGTACTCGAAGCAAAATATGTATCAATTCCATGGCTAAATTTTCTTTTTCCCTTATGTTGCATTAATTTTTGCCCTTTTAACACATTTATTTTTACCATCTCGTGTTCTTTCTTCCTTAACTCAATATCACAAGGATCATCACCAAAGCTATAGTCTCTAGCCTTTTTAGATTGTTTAAGAATGTTAAGCATCCTTGCTTAAACATCATAAGGAACTTTTTTTCATGTAATTGTTTAAACTTTAATTCTAACAAAATATTGTTTCATTTTATAAATTACCCCATCCTTGAAACAATTACTACAATAAAGGTAAGTATAAATGGATTTAGCTTTTACCTTTAAGCCTAAACTTAACCCTTTCAAAAAAATGTGCCTAAACTAAATTATTCTTTTGATGGAGAGATCGATTACTAGGCGTGGAATACATAGATTGGTTTTTATATATTTGGGATGAGATATTATAGTTGTCCATTATATGCTTAAGGTGCCAAAATGAATAAAAATAAGAATGAGCCAAATGTGCCAAATGTGCCAATTGTAAGCAATCAAGGTTATACAAGATTTTAGCTGTTATCCAAACATTTACTATTTTCACCAATTTTTAAATCAATTTAAGATATTAAATGCACTAAATTTGCCAACAAAATGAACCAAAAAAAAAAGTCATGTTTGTGCATTCTTTTTTCATCAACTCTTTTAAAGGTAAAAGGAGGCCAAGTTTGCAAAAAAAAACATTTACCATAAGATTTTGTTGTTCATGATACTCACCTACCTCTCTCTATTAATGTAAAAAGCATGGCAGTAGAAGGGGTAATAGGTATTAAAAGAAGTTATTGAAAGAAAAAACCTTTTAAATATAACACAACTATAAAAATTGAAAAAGAAAAAGAAACCTTATTATTAAAACAAGACCACATAGTATGGCATTGCCACAAACTACCAACAATAATAAAAATGAATGTAAAATCAAAATGTAGAAATATATTTGGACTTTTCCAAGAAAGATCAGAAAAGAAGGCTTATAGAGACAGAAATAAAGAAAAGAAAACCCTGGGGGAAACAAAAGGCATAACAGTAAGAGGGGCAATAAAAGGTGTAGTAGTTGACTTGAAAAGGGTTATAATTGTTGCTGTGAGGGATTGATTGCAAGCTATAGATGCTCTAAACTATATACTTAATGCACAAGAATGTAAAAAGGAGTCTCTTTTGCAAAGGGAAACACAGATTGACAAACCAAAATTCAATATGCTTTTACCCGACCATTTGACTTAATCCTAATGAATTGTCAACTGAGACTTCAAAAGTTAGGCATATTCATATAAATGTTATCTTAAACTTATACAGATAACATTGCATAAAAACAAAAAGAACAGAATTGTGGAATAAAATTTATTCACCTTATTATATGCAAGCATTATTGAATTAATCTTTGATATGAAAGGTTCTAACTTTTAGTAAATGCACAATCAAATGCCAAAAATGGATGCCTATGAAGTGATGAAAGCAATTAGGAAGTCAGAAGTTGGAAGTGGAATACATACACCCATTATAATGTTGACTATCTACGCCATGTCATCAGACAAAGCCAAGTACTTGGAGGTGGGCATGGATGTTGTAACTGACCGAAATGATTGCCAAAAATCAATTGGTCACCCAATGAATTTATACATTAATACACACACACACACACACACATGTACAAATTCCTCTATCTAACATAAAATCTATAACTATAAGAAAATAGCTATAACCATAGCCTTTTAAGGATATAGGAGATCAACTACATGAGCTAAGATCAAGTTTGTGTACACAACATTAATCTAGTTAGATAAAGAGTTAATGTGATCACCTTGGCCGAATTGGCTAAAATTTGAGGTCAACTTTCAACCAGAAGATATCTATATAAAAGTTGAAAAGAATGGATAGTTGAATGAAGCCTAAGATGTTGGCTCCTCGTAACAAAGAGTTGTCGGGGGATTTGGGATTTGACAATTTTGGGTATACTTCATATCTTACCAAGTTGAAGGAGAAGCAGGATGGATTTGGGGATTTGAGATTTGAGGTCAACTTTCAACCAGAAGATATCTATATAAAAGTTGAAAAGAATGGATGGTTGAATGAAGCCTAAGATGTTGGCTCCTCGTAACAAAGAGTTGTCGGGGGATTTGGGATTTGACAATTTTGGGTATACTTCATATCTTACCAAGTTGAAGGAGAAGCAGGAGGGATTTGGGGATTTGAGATTTTGGATTTGAGAGATTTGGGATACTGCGATTTAGGATTTGGGATGTTAGGTTGGGATTGAGAATTTTTTTCAAACCAAACCAATTGACTCATAAAAATTAGGTTCAGTTCATTTGTTCTCAATTGAACTTACTAGTTTACCAGTTCTTGCACCAATTTTTATTTTAACTTATTATAAAAAAAGAAGTGAACTAAATTATAAATTGATTCTCAATTTTAACAATCTAATTGGTCAATCCAATCCAATTCTTTCAACCTTACTTTAGATTGCCAAAAGACCTCTGGTTGTCAACAAAGAACGACAAATTGAAACAACCTTAAGTCATATAAATTTATCTAAAATAAGGCTATGACCCATTTAGACCATATTTTATTGTAATTATAAATGATTTAATTATATTTACTATAATTATTTCATCACATAAAAATATAACAAATTATAACCTCGAAGACTTGGTTAGGAATTTAAAATTTGTCCAAGAATATTGTGTCCTCAAAATAAGTTATGACCAAAAAAATCTTATTTTAGTAAGAAAATACTAACAGACAAACAAATGGATTAAAAATTTAATAAACTCTAAACTCGTCACGAACAAACAAATAAGCTGAAAATTTGATTAACTCAAAACTTGCCATGTGGAGCCTATCCCGCATGTGCGAGTGCCGACAATTAGGCCACGCTGGCACTCAAAATTCTAAATTATTTGGTTTTAATGATAATTGTTAATTCTTATTTTTACCTCCATGAAATTTTTTTAATTCATAGTTTCCAAAAATTATGACACTTTAAAAAAAAATCAAATTTAAAATTCCCTCGTTACAAGAATTGTGGACCAACCAAACAACCCCAAAGAAACTAACCTATTTGATTTTTTGTTTTGTAATAATAATAATAAATTAGATATCCTATCCGACTGGATTATTATGTCCTCACAAAAGATAGCACAGCTGCACAAACACCAATCCATGTTCTTTTGTGCCATTATCTGGGTTGGTCAGGGCTGCTGCAATGGGTAGTCGTTCCACCATCTTTGATAGCTTGGCAATCTTGGGAATGTCTAGGCAACTGCTTTAGGTTAAAGCAGATTTAAATAATGAGTTTTTTAGCAATTGTATGGTCCATTATGTTGACAAGAAATGAAACGATCTCTGCAATTCAAAGTGAGGACAAAAGGAGTTAGTAGGGAAGGCAATTCTGGCAATTGAAAGTGATTCTAAAGCTGTAGTGACATGGCTGAACAGTCCTGGATCATGACTACGATCGTACTCGTGCACCTTCAACAAGGTTAAACAAGGGCTTAAAGGTCATGTTTTGTTTGTTCATAAATATAGAAAATCATAACCACTTAGTGTTAGATCATGTACTATTAGTTATATATTTTGATATGTTGACCCCATTATTTATGATTTTTGTCATATTTATTGTAAGTATTTGAATTTATTTATTTATAATAAAAGAATTATTTCAGTTATAATATATTTTTGATAATTATACATGATTGATTAATTTTAAAATTTTATTTTTTTACTGTACATAATTTATTTTGATCTTTTATAGTAATTAGGTTAATTTATAAGTTATTAGTTTTTAAAATTAATTTAATTTTATTAAACTTTAATTAAGATAATACACCTTTTTTGATAGAATTATTCGTTAATGAATTGTAAGTAAAAGAAAAATTTTTGTTAGAAATTATTTTCATTACAATAAAAATCACCCACAAATAATTGTTTAGCATAGAAATAAAAATCCCCAATTAGATATGAAAATATCCCAATAGATACCATCTTTTTGATAGACTAACGCACAAATTTTTTAAATTCAAATTTCTCTCTCGTGGCCTATATAATTCTCTCTCTAGTAGAAGAAAAAAGATAAGATAGGCCAAAGAACTTATATTGAGTTACTTTTACAAGAGTGTATTTGTTAGAGCAAAATAATTTTTTGAGAAAATTTGATAATTTTTTAAAATTATAAAATTGAATTTAAAATTCTTAAATGGTAATTTTGAGGAGAAGACCTACAAATGGGAGTTTCGAACTTTTATAAATCATTGTATCTTATTTTTTTAAAATTTTGTACACTAAGTGAGTCTTTTACCATAAAATATATTAATATTTTTTAATGCAAGTTGGTTGTTGGTTTTGTAAATTAAATTTGTTTAAGTTATTTTCTTATTTAATCAATATTAATATTATTAAAATTACATTAATTTATTTACATACTATATTATATTTTTATTTATTATGATAATTTTCATTTTAAAACTTTTTTACCATACGTATCTTTGATCAATCCAATTTTTCCCACCAACACTTAGCAGATGGGCTGTCTAACCTGGAAACCACCTGTAGTGAGGCTTTTGTTGCCTGGCTATGATGATGAGCAAATATGGTGTGTTGGTGAGTCACTTACTTTCTCCTCTTTCCAGCAAGATTATGACACGGGCAAAGTTTGTGAGTCCTTTGTTACTAAACGAATCTTAATGTAGATTTTATTGGCTGGTGGAATGGCAATTACGTGTACAGGAGGGTTTTTGTTTTTTTTTCTTGGGGCTGCTTCTTTGGTCAGAAATTTTGGGGTGCGGCAATCTTCCGCTTGCAGTAGATCATTCTTCTTCCAAATTATTGTTCGGTTTTGATTGGCGGCTCATATGCACTAAGAAGTGTTGAGTTTCGACCTTTAGATCCGCTGCTTTCAGGCTTTGAATTATTAGTCTTTGCAAGCTTTTGTATATGACTTTTCGAGTACCTTTTGTTAACTGGGATACTATAAATAAAACACAAAAAATTAGATACTATAAAATTCTAATAAGAAAAATCCTAAAATTAAGACAAAGTTGTTACGCATACATTGACATATTTATAAATAGATACATATCGACACATAGGTTTATAATTTTTATATTACTCAATCTTAAAAAGGGATTCTCATATTATTTGAGCAAATTAATAAATTATAGTCCATACATGTCACTCCTATAATAAAATCTTGATTGTGCCTAACTAATGCAAAGAATTGTATTTTTAAATCGACTAGACTTAATCTCAATTGTCACTTAAATTAGATCAAGAGTCATTGTCTTAAAAATCAAAATATACCTTTTTGGTACTTATGTTTGTCAATAATATTTTGTA
>JBAPLH010000228.1:70000-210000 GCA_037897445.1 Ceriops zippeliana
AAAAAAAAAAAAAAAAAAAAAAAAAAAAAAAAAAAAAAAAAAAAAAAAAAAAAAAAAAAAAAAAAAAAAAAAAAAAAAAAAAAAAAAAAAAAAAAAAAAAAAAAAAAAAAAAAAAAAAAAAAAAAAAAAAAAAAAAAAAAAAAAAAAAAAAAAAAAAAAAAAAAAAAAAAAAAAAAAAAAAAAAAAAAAAAAAAAAAAAAAAAAAAAAAAAAAAAAAAAAAAAAAAAAAAAAAAAAAAAAAAAAAAAAAAAAAAAAAAAAAAAAAAAAAAAAAAAAAAAAAAAAAAAAAAAAAAAAAAAAAAAAAAAAAAAAAAAAAAAAAAAAAAAAAAAAAAAAAAAAAAAAAAAAAAAAAAAAAAAAAAAAAAAAAAAAAAAAAAAAAAAAAAAAAAAAAAAAAAAAAAAAAAAAAAAAAAAAAAAAAAAAAAAAAAAAAAAAAAAAAAAAAAAAAAAAAAAAAAAAAAAAAAAAAAAAAAAAAAAAAAAAAAAAAAAAAAAAAAAAAAAAAAAAAAAAAAAAAAAAAAAAAAAAAAAAAAAAAAAAAAAAAAAAAAAAAAAAAAAAAAAAAAAAAAAAAAAAAAAAAAAAAAAAAAAAAAAAAAAAAAAAAAAAAAAAAAAAAAAAAAAAAAAAAAAAAAAAAAAAAAAAAAAAAAAAAAAAAAAAAAAAAAAAAAAAAAAAAAAAAAAAAAAAAAAAAAAAAAAAAAAAAAAAAAAAAAAAAAAAAAAAAAAAAAAAAAAAAAAAAAAAAAAAAAAAAAAAAAAAAAAAAAAAAAAAAAAAAAAAAAAAAAAAAAAAAAAAAAAAAAAAAAAAAAAAAAAAAAAAAAAAAAAAAAAAAAAAAAAAAAAAAAAAAAAAAAAAAAAAAAAAAAAAAAAAAAAAAAAAAAAAAAAAAAAAAAAAAAAAAAAAAAAAAAAAAAAAAAAAAAAAAAAAAAAAAAAAAAAAAAAAAAAAAAAAAAAAAAAAAAAAAAAAAAAAAAAAAAAAAAAAAAAAAAAAAAAAAAAAAAAAAAAAAAAAAAAAAAAAAAAAAAAAAAAAAAAAAAAAAAAAAAAAAAAAAAAAAAAAAAAAAAAAAAAAAAAAAAAAAAAAAAAAAAAAAAAAAAAAAAAAAAAAAAAAAAAAAAAAAAAAAAAAAAAAAAAAAAAAAAAAAAAAAAAAAAAAAAAAAAAAAAAAAAAAAAAAAAAAAAAAAAAAAAAAAAAAAAAAAAAAAAAAAAAAAAAAAAAAAAAAAAAAAAAAAAAAAAAAAAAAAAAAAAAAAAAAAAAAAAAAAAAAAAAAAAAAAAAAAAAAAAAAAAAAAAAAAAAAAAAAAAAAAAAAAAAAAAAAAAAAAAAAAAAAAAAAAAAAAAAAAAAAAAAAAAAAAAAAAAAAAAAAAAAAAAAAAAAAAAAAAAAAAAAAAAAAAAAAAAAAAAAAAAAAAAAAAAAAAAAAAAAAAAAAAAAAAAAAAAAAAAAAAAAAAAAAAAAAAAAAAAAAAAAAAAAAAAAAAAAAAAAAAAAAAAAAAAAAAAAAAAAAAAAAAAAAAAAAAAAAAAAAAAAAAAAAAAAAAAAAAAAAAAAAAAAAAAAAAAAAAAAAAAAAAAAAAAAAAAAAAAAAAAAAAAAAAAAAAAAAAAAAAAAAAAAAAAAAAAAAAAAAAAAAAAAAAAAAAAAAAAAAAAAAAAAAAAAAAAAAAAAAAAAAAAAAAAAAAAAAAAAAAAAAAAAAAAAAAAAAAAAAAAAAAAAAAAAAAAAAAAAAAAAAAAAAAAAAAAAAAAAAAAAAAAAAAAAAAAAAAAAAAAAAAAAAAAAAAAAAAAAAAAAAAAAAAAAAAAAAAAAAAAAAAAAAAAAAAAAAAAAAAAAAAAAAAAAAAAAAAAAAAAAAAAAAAAAAAAAAAAAAAAAAAAAAAAAAAAAAAAAAAAAAAAAAAAAAAAAAAAAAAAAAAAAAAAAAAAAAAAAAATAAAAAAAAAAAAAAAAAAAAAAAAAAAAAAAAAAAAAAAAAAAAAAAAAAAAAAAAAAAAAAAAAAAAAAAAAAAAAAAAAAAAAAAAAAAAAAAAAAAAAAAAAAAAAAAAAAAAAAAAAAAAAAAAAAAAAAAAAAAAAAAAAAAAAAAAAAAAAAAAAAAAAAAAAAAAAAAAAAAAAAAAAAAAAAAAAAAAAAAAAAAAAAAAAAAAAAAAAAAAAAAAAAAAAAAAAAAAAAAAAAAAAAAAAAAAAAAAAAAAAAAAAAAAAAAAAAAAAAAAAAAAAAAAAAAAAAAAAAAAAAAAAAAAAAAAAAAAAAAAAAAAAAAAAAAAAAAAAAAAAAAAAAAAAAAAAAAAAAAAAAAAAAAAAAAAAAAAAAAAAAAAAAAAAAAAAAAAAAAAAAAAAAAAAAAAAAAAAAAAAAAAAAAAAAAAAAAAAAAAAAAAAAAAAAAAAAAAAAAAAAAAAAAAAAAAAAAAAAAAAAAAAAAAAAAAAAAAAAAAAAAAAAAAAAAAAAAAAAAAAAAAAAAAAAAAAAAAAAAAAAAAAAAAAAAAAAAAAAAAAAAAAAAAAAAAAAAAAAAAAAAAAAAAAAAAAAAAAAAAAAAAAAAAAAAAAAAAAAAAAAAAAAAAAAAAAAAAAAAAAAAAAAAAAAAAAAAAAAAAAAAAAAAAAAAAAAAAAAAAAAAAAAAAAAAAAAAAAAAAAAAAAAAAAAAAAAAAAAAAAAAAAAAAAAAAAAAAAAAAAAAAAAAAAAAAAAAAAAAAAAAAAAAAAAAAAAAAAAAAAAAAAAAAAAAAAAAAAAAAAAAAAAAAAAAAAAAAAAAAAAAAAAAAAAAAAAAAAAAAAAAAAAAAAAAAAAAAAAAAAAAAAAAAAAAAAAAAAAAAAAAAAAAAAAAAAAAAAAAAAAAAAAAAAAAAAAAAAAAAAAAAAAAAAAAAAAAAAAAAAAAAAAAAAAAAAAAAAAAAAAAAAAAAAAAAAAAAAAAAAAAAAAAAAAAAAAAAAAAAAAAAAAAAAAAAAAAAAAAAAAAAAAAAAAAAAAAAAAAAAAAAAAAAAAAAAAAAAAAAAAAAAAAAAAAAAAAAAAAAAAAAAAAAAAAAAAAAAAAAAAAAAAAAAAAAAAAAAAAAAAAAAAAAAAAAAAAAAAAAAAAAAAAAAAAAAAAAAAAAAAAAAAAAAAAAAAAAAAAAAAAAAAAAAAAAAAAAAAAAAAAAAAAAAAAAAAAAAAAAAAAAAAAAAAAAAAAAAAAAAAAAAAAAAAAAAAAAAAAAAAAAAAAAAAAAAAAAAAAAAAAAAAAAAAAAAAAAAAAAAAAAAAAAAAAAAAAAAAAAAAAAAAAAAAAAAAAAAAAAAAAAAAAAAAAAAAAAAAAAAAAAAAAAAAAAAAAAAAAAAAAAAAAAAAAAAAAAAAAAAAAAAAAAAAAAAAAAAAAAAAAAAAAAAAAAAAAAAAAAAAAAAAAAAAAAAAAAAAAAAAAAAAAAAAAAAAAAAAAAAAAAAAAAAAAAAAAAAAAAAAAAAAAAAAAAAAAAAAAAAAAAAAAAAAAAAAAAAAAAAAAAAAAAAAAAAAAAAAAAAAAAAAAAAAAAAAAAAAAAAAAAAAAAAAAAAAAAAAAAAAAAAAAAAAAAAAAAAAAAAAAAAAAAAAAAAAAAAAAAAAAAAAAAAAAAAAAAAAAAAAAAAAAAAAAAAAAAAAAAAAAAAAAAAAAAAAAAAAAAAAAAAAAAAAAAAAAAAAAAAAAAAAAAAAAAAAAAAAAAAAAAAAAAAAAAAAAAAAAAAAAAAAAAAAAAAAAAAAAAAAAAAAAAAAAAAAAAAAAAAAAAAAAAAAAAAAAAAAAAAAAAAAAAAAAAAAAAAAAAAAAAAAAAAAAAAAAAAAAAAAAAAAAAAAAAAAAAAAAAAAAAAAAAAAAAAAAAAAAAAAAAAAAAAAAAAAAAAAAAAAAAAAAAAAAAAAAAAAAAAAAAAAAAAAAAAAAAAAAAAAAAAAAAAAAAAAAAAAAAAAAAAAAAAAAAAAAAAAAAAAAAAAAAAAAAAAAAAAAAAAAAAAAAAAAAAAAAAAAAAAAAAAAAAAAAAAAAAAAAAAAAAAAAAAAAAAAAAAAAAAAAAAAAAAAAAAAAAAAAAAAAAAAAAAAAAAAAAAAAAAAAAAAAAAAAAAAAAAAAAAAAAAAAAAAAAAAAAAAAAAAAAAAAAAAAAAAAAAAAAAAAAAAAAAAAAAAAAAAAAAAAAAAAAAAAAAAAAAAAAAAAAAAAAAAAAAAAAAAAAAAAAAAAAAAAAAAAAAAAAAAAAAAAAAAAAAAAAAAAAAAAAAAAAAAAAAAAAAAAAAAAAAAAAAAAAAAAAAAAAAAAAAAAAAAAAAAAAAAAAAAAAAAAAAAAAAAAAAAAAAAAAAAAAAAAAAAAAAAAAAAAAAAAAAAAAAAAAAAAAAAAAAAAAAAAAAAAAAAAAAAAAAAAAAAAAAAAAAAAAAAAAAAAAAAAAAAAAAAAAAAAAAAAAAAAAAAAAAAAAAAAAAAAAAAAAAAAAAAAAAAAAAAAAAAAAAAAAAAAAAAAAAAAAAAAAAAAAAAAAAAAAAAAAAAAAAAAAAAAAAAAAAAAAAAAAAAAAAAAAAAAAAAAAAAAAAAAAAAAAAAAAAAAAAAAAAAAAAAAAAAAAAAAAAAAAAAAAAAAAAAAAAAAAAAAAAAAAAAAAAAAAAAAAAAAAAAAAAAAAAAAAAAAAAAAAAAAAAAAAAAAAAAAAAAAAAAAAAAAAAAAAAAAAAAAAAAAAAAAAAAAAAAAAAAAAAAAAAAAAAAAAAAAAAAAAAAAAAAAAAAAAAAAAAAAAAAAAAAAAAAAAAAAAAAAAAAAAAAAAAAAAAAAAAAAAAAAAAAAAAAAAAAAAAAAAAAAAAAAAAAAAAAAAAAAAAAAAAAAAAAAAAAAAAAAAAAAAAAAAAAAAAAAAAAAAAAAAAAAAAAAAAAAAAAAAAAAAAAAAAAAAAAAAAAAAAAAAAAAAAAAAAAAAAAAAAAAAAAAAAAAAAAAAAAAAAAAAAAAAAAAAAAAAAAAAAAAAAAAAAAAAAAAAAAAAAAAAAAAAAAAAAAAAAAAAAAAAAAAAAAAAAAAAAAAAAAAAAAAAAAAAAAAAAAAAAAAAAAAAAAAAAAAAAAAAAAAAAAAAAAAAAAAAAAAAAAAAAAAAAAAAAAAAAAAAAAAAAAAAAAAAAAAAAAAAAAAAAAAAAAAAAAAAAAAAAAAAAAAAAAAAAAAAAAAAAAAAAAAAAAAAAAAAAAAAAAAAAAAAAAAAAAAAAAAAAAAAAAAAAAAAAAAAAAAAAAAAAAAAAAAAAAAAAAAAAAAAAAAAAAAAAAAAAAAAAAAAAAAAAAAAAAAAAAAAAAAAAAAAAAAAAAAAAAAAAAAAAAAAAAAAAAAAAAAAAAAAAAAAAAAAAAAAAAAAAAAAAAAAAAAAAAAAAAAAAAAAAAAAAAAAAAAAAAAAAAAAAAAAAAAAAAAAAAAAAAAAAAAAAAAAAAAAAAAAAAAAAAAAAAAAAAAAAAAAAAAAAAAAAAAAAAAAAAAAAAAAAAAAAAAAAAAAAAAAAAAAAAAAAAAAAAAAAAAAAAAAAAAAAAAAAAAAAAAAAAAAAAAAAAAAAAAAAAAAAAAAAAAAAAAAAAAAAAAAAAAAAAAAAAAAAAAAAAAAAAAAAAAAAAAAAAAAAAAAAAAAAAAAAAAAAAAAAAAAAAAAAAAAAAAAAAAAAAAAAAAAAAAAAAAAAAAAAAAAAAAAAAAAAAAAAAAAAAAAAAAAAAAAAAAAAAAAAAAAAAAAAAAAAAAAAAAAAAAAAAAAAAAAAAAAAAAAAAAAAAAAAAAAAAAAAAAAAAAAAAAAAAAAAAAAAAAAAAAAAAAAAAAAAAAAAAAAAAAAAAAAAAAAAAAAAAAAAAAAAAAAAAAAAAAAAAAAAAAAAAAAAAAAAAAAAAAAAAAAAAAAAAAAAAAAAAAAAAAAAAAAAAAAAAAAAAAAAAAAAAAAAAAAAAAAAAAAAAAAAAAAAAAAAAAAAAAAAAAAAAAAAAAAAAAAAAAAAAAAAAAAAAAAAAAAAAAAAAAAAAAAAAAAAAAAAAAAAAAAAAAAAAAAAAAAAAAAAAAAAAAAAAAAAAAAAAAAAAAAAAAAAAAAAAAAAAAAAAAAAAAAAAAAAAAAAAAAAAAAAAAAAAAAAAAAAAAAAAAAAAAAAAAAAAAAAAAAAAAAAAAAAAAAAAAAAAAAAAAAAAAAAAAAAAAAAAAAAAAAAAAAAAAAAAAAAAAAAAAAAAAAAAAAAAAAAAAAAAAAAAAAAAAAAAAAAAAAAAAAAAAAAAAAAAAAAAAAAAAAAAAAAAAAAAAAAAAAAAAAAAAAAAAAAAAAAAAAAAAAAAAAAAAAAAAAAAAAAAAAAAAAAAAAAAAAAAAAAAAAAAAAAAAAAAAAAAAAAAAAAAAAAAAAATAAAAAAAAAAAAAAAAAAAAAAAAAAAAAAAAAAAAAAAAAAAAAAAAAAAAAAAAAAAAAAAAAAAAAAAAAAAAAAAAAAAAAAAAAAAAAAAAAAAAAAAAAAAAAAAAAAAAAAAAAAAAAAAAAAAAAAAAAAAAAAAAAAAAAAAAAAAAAAAAAAAAAAAAAAAAAAAAAAAAAAAAAAAAAAAAAAAAAAAAAAAAAAAAAAAAAAAAAAAAAAAAAAAAAAAAAAAAAAAAAAAAAAAAAAAAAAAAAAAAAAAAAAAAAAAAAAAAAAAAAAAAAAAAAAAAAAAAAAAAAAAAAAAAAAAAAAAAAAAAAAAAAAGAGAAAAAATAAAAACATACTCTGGCACTGCAACTTTCCCTTATGAGACGTTTATGTTCACTGTTTTGCCGTTTCTTGTAGCATAAAAAAAAAAGCTGATGGCCTGGATAATAAAAAAAAAAAAGTTTTAGATAAAAAATTTTACTTTCCGTGTTTTCTTTGTGTAAGTTTAAAAAAAAAAAAAAAAAAGTAAAAAATAAAAAGTTCTGCGTCTCTTCGGTTTTAGAGGTTTTTGTTCGCCCGTTTTAAAAAAAAAAAAAAAAGAAAGACAGTTGCCGGTTGGAATACTCCTATGTCTGTCGAAAAAAGTCGACTTTTTCTTGTAAAAAAAAAAAAAAATAAAAGTTTTCAAAAAAAAATTTTAAAGCTCATTTGTCCTAAAAAAAAACGGATGCCGTGCAATGTTCTCCTTAGTTAACACTGGGATCTGGTTTTTCCCTACATCAGCACTATGTTTCTTCCCAATTAATCAGATCGTGCGTAATTTTATTTTAAAAATGGATGAGCAGATAACTGCTTCCAACTTGTATCAGCAAGTAAAAAAAAAAAAAATAAAAAAAAAAAAATGAAAAAAAGAGCATTATCCATCTATGATTTTAAGTTACCTGAAAAGATACGTGAAATTTCCTATATAAAAAAATCCAAAAAAATGGTAAAAAAAAATATTATACAAGCAATTCTGTGGCCAAATTAAAAAAAAACTTCTAATAATGGGCTCCTCAATATAATAAAAAATTAGATTTGAGATTGACATTTCCTCAACACAGTAAAATAAAAATCTCAAAAAAAATGAAAAAATTTTAGTATGTTTTATTTTGGATAAAGGGTAAAAAAATGAAATCCATATTATTATTAAAAAAAAAAAAAAAAAAAAAAAAATGTTGTTTATTTTTAAAAAAAATTTATCTAAAAAAATAAAAGTTTGAGATTTAAGCACAAAATATATATATATATAATATAAATATATAAATATAAAAATTTAAAAAAAAAAAAAATCTTGAACGTGGTTGTAAGACAAAACTCCACCATTTTTTTTTTTGTATAAAAAAAAATTAATTAAAAAAAAAAAAAAAAAAAAAAAAGGCACTCAATAAAAAAAAACAAATTTCAAAAAAAAAAAGAAAATTGTGAAAAATAAAAAAAAAATACTTTTTAAAAAAAAAACTTCGGCTGCTAAGGGGTCGTCGGGCAAAAAAAAAGCTATTTTCTATTAAAAAAAAAAAAAAAAATAAAAAATCTAAAAAAAAAAAAAAAAAAAAAAAAAATTAAAAAGGTAATAAAAAAAATCTTTTGCAGTCATATAAAAATATTAAAATTAAAAAAAAATTTTTTTTTTTTTTGTGAAAGTCATTTGCAGTCAAATATATCAAAAAAAAAAAAAAGTCTGAGAAAAAAAAAAATCTAAAATAAAAAAAAAAAAAAAAAAAAAAAAAAAAAAAAAAAATGGGGGGAACCCGGAAAAGCTTAAGTGGGGCTGGTCTGTAATGTGTACGGAAAAAAAAAAAAGGCCAATCCAAAGGATCGGTTCAATGGGAAAAAAAAAAAAAAAAAAAAAAAAATATATTTTAATTTTTGGGCGGCCCGCCCCATGCGGCGCGCCGTGTGGAGCCTACTCAGTAAAAACCCATGTGCCGACAGCCGTTGACTGGGCCAAAAAAAACTCAAAAAAAAAAAATTATTTGATTTGATTTGGATGATTATTTGTTAAAAAAAAAAAAAAAAAAAAAACCTTCGTGAATTTTTTTTAATCGTCCATTTTTTAAAAAATTTTCTATTTCGAGACGCTCAAAAAACAGTTCAAATATAAAATTTTTCCTATTTAAAAAAAAAAAAAAAAAACCGTAGACCAAATAGTCCGACAGAACTTAAGGTTTCTTTCAAATATTCTAAGTCTTACATAATATTTACTTAAAAATTATATGATGAATTTAATAAATGAGTAAAGGTAAAAGATTTTTCTTTTATTCATGATGTTAAAGTGAGTAATAATCCTTAAAAAATAAAAAAAAATTCGTCATAAAAAAGCATTATACCGTGATGGAATAATTTTTTTATTTAAATAATAGATAAATAAGTAGAATTTTTACAGAAAGAGCAATTTGACGAGATGGAGACCTAAAAGCTCGTAAATTTTTTTTTTTTCCTTTCTCAATAACTTGAATGAAAAAAGATTAAAAAATAATAACAATAATAATAAATTGCTATATAATAGGATTGAAAACGTAATGGGCATTTTTAGGGATTTAAAAAAATAAAAAAAGAGGGGCCGGGTAGCGACGTGGTCGGTGTCATTAACCAAAGGCCATACTTATAATACAATATCTTATGGTCTGTAGGGAAATTCGGACGCGTTCTCTTGTTTGGGTTTCGGTGGGAATTGTCGTCTTGTTACTTGCGCGGGTCAAAAAAGTCTCACTGACGCGGGTCATAGGACGGAAAAAGGAAAATAAAATTCCCAATTGCATTTGAGTAATAATTTGCCGGACTCATGGGCTAATTTTTGACGCTATAGGTTTATCTGTAAATCGCAGTTCCATTTGCATCGAAATTTCTCTCTCGGGACTTCGAAATTCTCGTCTTCTTAATCTTAATCATGTCGGGGTACCCTCCTTCAGGCTATGGATACGGCTACGGCGGCTCACCACCCGCCCAGCCTTACGGAGCTGCTCATCCGTACGGTGCTCCGCCACCTCAGCAGTCTTACGGCGCACCCTCAGCCCCTTACGGCGCACCTTCAGCTCCTTACGGCGCGTCCTCAGCTCCGTACGGCGCTCCCTCGGCTCCTTACGGCTCGCCTTACGCCCCCTCAGGGGCCCCCGGCGGTGAGAAGCCTCCTAAGGACAAGCCATCAAAGCACGACGCTGCTCCCGCACCGGGTGGCTACCCGCCGCAGCCTGGCCAGTACGGGAATCCGTTCATGTCTCTCATGCCGTCGGCTTTCCCTCCGGGCACAGATCCCAACGTTGTCGCCTGCTTCCAGATGGCGGACCAGGACGGAAGTGGTTTGATCGACGATAAGGAGCTGCAGAGAGCGCTTTCGAGTTATAATCAGAGTTTCAGCATGAGGACTGTCCATCTGCTCATGTACCTCTTCACGAACACCAACACCAGGAAGATCGGTGAGAGATTAAACTGATTGTGGTGGCGCTGGATGCGCTGTGTTTGTAATCTTGTCAAAAAAGCAGTTACTTTTTTTTTTTTTTTTGCCCGTGCTTTTTTAACCTTTTAATTAGTGTTGTGATTGTGCTAATGCAGGACCAAAGGAATTCACTCAAGTATTTTACAGTCTTCAGAGTTGGAGGGTGAATTTTCTTTCTCACACAATTTTTTGGATATTCTCTTGGCGTTAGGTTTTGTTCTATTTTGATGATAAAAAGCTTGAATTGTTGTTGAACCTTTTGTTATTGAATTTCCATTCAGGCAATTTTCGAGAGATTTGATAGGGATAGAAGTGGCAGGATCGATGTTAATGAGCTGCGAGATGCCCTGTTGAGTTTGGGATTTGCTCTCTCGCCTCTCCTTCTGGACTTGCTGGTTTCTAAGTTTGATAAATCTGGAGGAAAAAACAAGTCCATTGAATATGATAATTTCATTGAGTATGCCTTTTGTTGCTTGATTTGTTTTTACTCTTCAATTTTCTTATCTGTTCTTATTGAGTTAGTTTCTGGGATTTGTTTCTACGATCTTCTTATTATTTACATGCCTTGATCAGCCACTAACTTGTTTGTTTGTTTCTTTTTTTTTTTTTATTTTGCCCCCACCTGTTCCTCTTCAAATACAGGTGCTGTCTTACTGTCAAGGTGAGCTATATTATTATCTAATCGTTGTACTCCATTGATTGACAAAGAAAGCATGGTTACATAATTTTCCAATGAACAGCTCTATAGTTGAATAGGTGCAGTGGGATATAATTTTTTTTATTTGATGGATGTTGAATTTATTCTACACTGATAGGGAAAAATAATTAAATAAGTAGACGTTGAATTGGCTGTTAACATGACTTACCCACGTCTAATCTTTGTGTCCAGGTTATGTAGACGTGAAATTTGATATTGAAGACTTTTGAAATATTATATCATCCATAAAAAAAAAATAATAATTTGATTAATGTTGGTTATGATATTACAGATTGAGGCATCCATGCTAATGTCCCAAATCTCAGTTTTCTACCAAAAAAGTTGTGTTGCAAATTTTTTGACCTTTTGCTTCTTCTTGCCATTATTTGGGTCTTGAGGTCTGAAGATATGGTTAATCATTTTGTCTTTCAGGGCCTGACTGAGAAATTCAAAGAGAGAGATACCACATACTCTGGCTCTGCAACTTTCACTTATGAGACGTTTATGCTCACTGTTTTGCCCTTTCTTATAGCATAATTCGAGAGCTGAAGTCTGAAGATATGGGGTGTTAAGTTTAAGTTATTTCATTTTAATTCTCTGTTTTGTTTGTGTAAGTTTACCAGAAGGAATTACTACTGTAAGTCACGCGTCTCTCTGGTTTTTTAGCTTTTTTTCCCCTCGTTTAACCGTTTGTAGAAAAAGACAGTTGGCGGTTGGGATGCCGCTGTGTTCAATAATGTTGATTCCTCGGGGTACTTTATTGGCCTTCATATTCTCAATTCGTGATTTTATGATTGTGCTTGTTACGTGAAATGGGTACTGTACAATGTTCTCCTTAGTTACAACTGGTTTCTTCCTATATTACTATGTGTCTTCCCACTTTACAAAATGGAGTTTAATTTGAATGGGTGAGCACTTTTTTAACAGCAGGTAGTATAAGTTATAATTCTTACAATAATTTGGAGAAATATATGTAATAAGGTCTCTTAAGTTTTTGTAGAGATTTTATATGTGTAATTCATGTTATGTGGTTTTGTAGTTGGAGTCTTATCACTAATGATATATAGAAATCGTGGAGAAATTGAGGGAATTAGAGGAAGCAAAAAAAAAAAAAAAGTACTTACAATTTTTTGCCGCTCCAACCAAAAATAGTTGCTGTAATCATGTCTAATTCCAGTTTTGTCGGAGTGTCCTAATTTAACAAAAATTAATGAGAAATTAAAATTAAGTAAATTACATGTTCATAACAAGAAAATAAAATTATAACTTTACCTCAAGAATTAAAGGGTTTAATAAATTTTGTCTTGATATCTGATGTAGATAATAATAAAAAATATGTATTCTAATGAAATTGAAGAAAAATCAACAAAAAATTAACTTAGATAATAAAATAAACTCCGTATATAAATAAACGCAAATTGAAAACAAAAAGATCACATCGGAGCACAATTCTAATTTTGGTTTTGAGTTACAAGCCCACCTCAAAACCTGTTCAGAAAGACACAATGATGCAAGAATGAAGAAGAACATCTCGTAATCCATAATGTAAGCAGATAGCCGATTGTACAAAAAAAAAAAAAAAAAACGCATTTGTGTTTTTCAATTGGTAATGTTCTGGTTACTAAACAACTTGTTATCCTAATACAAAAAATGACAATTATCTAAAATTAATACAACTGTAAACCACTAAAATTAAGGGTGGGGGGGAAAGTGACTCTCAGAGTGTACTAATTCGACATCAATTAATCAAAAATTAAAAATAAATAAGCTAAAATGTTTTATTAACAATGAAAGACGATTATGACATTGACATCTGATGTAAATCAATGAAGAAAAATATATTTTAATGAGATTGAAGAAAGAATCAACGAAGAACAACATTAGACGATGGAATAAAAAACCTGTAGATAGATAAACGCGAATTGCAATCATTAACAAAAAAAAAAAAAAAAAAAAAATCATAACAGAAAACGTTTAATGCTTTTTGGTTCGAAGCAATGACGCAAGAATGAAGATGACATCTGAATAACACATAATGAATTAAAAAAATATATAAGACATACGCAGACCACAAAAACTCATTTGGGATTTTCAGTTCCTAGGCACCTCTGCGTAATAGTTAACAAAAGAAAGCATTTCATATCCCACGGGAATGCAAACCCTCTCTTTAGAGATTAACATCTATGTTAAGTAATTTAAGAGCAAATGATGGGGATTAGAGAATAGAAGATCGCCAATCAAATGACGCGACCCTGAGGGTTTTTTTTTCTCTGCATTTCCACGGTGATGTGAAGATTAAATCAGGTTTTTAAGTGTAAATATGCATATAGAATATGATTATAAAAATTTTGACAAATAAAAAATTTATTAAATTAACGAATTTATTTTTTATCTGAGCCTTTTCAAAATCCTCACCACCGTTCCCTGACAAAACAAAGCTCAAACTCAAATTTAACGAAAACGAAATTCATTCCAAGCAAAAACTAAAAAGAAAAAGGGCTGAAAGATGAAGACAAACCTTCAATCCTTTTGAATATCTTCTCGGCTCCTCTTGTTGTTGTTAGGTCTAGCCGCGTCGGCATCCCTGGGGGAATCTATCTTTGGCATCGAGCGTCTCATCTCGTCGTGCCAGGTGAGGAAGATTTGGATCCAGATGAGCCGGTCCGAGACGACGGGCTGTTGTTGAAGGCGAAAATGACATCTTTGGCGGAGATTGGAGCCGAGTCCATCTTTCGTTGCGCGGTTTTGCTACTCTTCATCCCAACATAGGCGTGAGAAATTTCGCTGTTCTTCTAGGATTTCTACTTCAGGTTAATCAAGAAAGCAACCATCCAAGATGCAGCAGCCCTGTTTTCGGCTACATTCCAATACTTGATGTATTTTCTCCTCCACTTCAAAGTTCAGACCATCAATTCTCCAATTGGAAAAAAAGTTAACACAGCCACACAAATGACACAGGAGGCATGTGGACTTCTTGTGCACCACTGACTTTGATGAGATGTGGCTGGGTGAAGGATTATATGCCTGGTATAATGGAGTTAGGTTTCGATCCTAATTGTGTTAATCATCTTGTGAAAAATAATACTAAGTAAATATTTCAGAATTCGAACCAACCAATAAAAAATTTGTGAGATTCACAATAACTTTATAAATAAATTTATATTAAATAAATAGAAATGTGATTTACAAACGAGAGAGAGGAAGTATTTATAACAGTACTACTTTATTGTGTGAATATATTTTTTTAAATTTAAAATATTTATAAAAAAAATATTTAAATACTTACCTGAGATATTTACTTAAATATTTACCTAAGTATTTTGACTTAAATATTTATGTAAAAAGTGATAATTGAGCCATCAGATTAAGTTCTCATCAATTGGATGGCCAGTGGTCTACCTTTACAAGTTCAGATACGTTTTTCATGGCGAGCTCAAACAAAACTTAGTCTGTCTTACTTAGCTTTAATTGTAGAACATACGAGGAGATTGGAGAAAAAATTCACACATATTTTCTTCCCACCCCAACCAAAAATATTTATAAAATAGTATCAGGGTTAATACATAAATAAATTTTTAATTTTAAAAATTTTATATAATTTTAAAGATGTAATAATTTTGTCATTATAAATTTTTAATAATACATAAAAATTAATAATATATTTTTTATATAAATAATAAAAAATTTAATTTAATCTTAAAAATATAATAATTTTATTATTATAATTTTTTTTTAAGAAATTTACCCCACTATCAAAAATTACATATATTTTCTATTATATAAGGATGACATGTTAAAACTTAATAATATGATTTTGTCCATATTATCATAATATATCACACAAATTGACAAAAAATAACCATAAGTTTTGATGATCAGGTAAATTTGTTATAAAATAATTTTATAATCATATTTTAAATGTTAGACTATATTTGTTATAGTCCATAAAGTTGAAGATTTATTTGAAATCATCAAAAATAAAAATATAAATCATATTTCTGGGATGTTACTTCCAATTCAAGAAATGAACCTCTAAGTTATTTACCTTTTTTAGGTTCATCCATCGGTAACCAGACCACATGCTTTAAATCCGTGAAACGTTAAAAATGAGTAATTATTAATTAATATACTTCAATGGTACTTGAGAGTTTTATTCAAATTTGAGTCATAGAGTCAATTAACAACAAATAATGATATTAATAATAACATTAATAACATTAATAACGATTAAAAGCAATAATCAACAAATGTTTTTTTTTAATTTTAAATGAACTTATAGTTAGATTATTAAAAAAAAAAAAACCTGATTAGTTAACACAAACTTTCAATCCAATAAAAATCTATTATTCTTCATCCTTTCTTTCTGGCCTCCTCTCCTCACCCTTGTTGGTCGCTTTTAATTTGTTTAACACATATATTTGTATTAAATTATTAGTAACAATTTTTAAAAAATTAAATTACAATTAGACTAATATAAAAATAAAATTAGACATAATGAATACAACTCAATATGATAATTTAAATCATATTTATGGAAAAAAAATTAGATAAAAATACATAAACGTTAATAGAATTTTACTTTAAGAAAATCGTTAAAAATTAATTACATTTAAATACAAACATAAACTAATTTAAATTTTAAATTTGATAAATATAATTTATTTTTAAAATAAATAATAATATTTAAAAATTAATATAATAATAATAATGATAATAATACATATATAAATTAATTATATCTCATCAAATCTTCAAAATTAATAAAATTATATGTAAAAAAATATTTATTGTCTTTTTATATTTACTATTTTGTTAAATAAATATAGTTAACGTGGAGATTTTTTTGAAAAAAAATTATGATCAAATTATTAAATATTATTTATTTAAATTACAAATTATAATTAACTCTTTTTTTTTTTTTTTTTTCTGATTACAACAGCTTTGATCTAATTTCGGTGGGATCGGTGATATTAAACGGGTCGGGCAATTTCTCTTACTCTCTACTCCACGCGTGTTGGTTAGGTCAAAACTAGAAAACAGAACCGAAAACCGCAGCCAAAGCAGAGAAGAAGGCACAAAGAAAGTGAAAACGAAGTTAGAAGAAGGAATAATGGCGAAGTACGATCTGACGCAGAGAATCGCACCGAATCTGGACAGGCATCTGGTGTTCCCTCTGTTGGAGTTTCTGCAAGAGCGGCAGCTTTACCCGGACGAGCAGATCTTGAAATCCAAGATTGAGCTGCTCAACAAGACCAACATGGTCGATTACGCCATGGACATCCACAAGAGCCTCTACCGCACCGACGACGTCCCTCTAGGCACTCTCCGGATCCACTCGCCCTCGCCTTTCTTTTTCCCCTTTTGTTTGCTTTTCCTTTTTTTTTTTTTCTCTTTTGTTTGGCCTGTACGTACGCTAATATCGGTATTTTGGGTTTTGATGATTCAATTTAGATATGGTGGAGAGGAGGGCGGAGGTTGTTGCCAGATTGAAGGCCCTGGAAGAGGCGGCCGCCCCCTTGGTAGGTTTTTTACAGAACGCAAACGCCGTCCAGGAGTTGAGGGCCGATAAGCAGTACAATATCCAGATGCTTCATGACCGCCACCGGGTTCCTTTACCTTTGCATTCTTCCTCTTGTTATTCTTCTTCTTGTTTTTTTTTTTTTAGAAAAAGAATAAAAATACTGGGGTTTATGGTTGGTTTAGGGTTTGATGTGTGTGTTTTTTACTGTAGTAAACTTTTGAGAAGACGCTTTGCTTAATTCATGTTGTTGAGACATAATATGCTTGTTAATTGCGTGGTAATTTTGGCCGATTATAATTTGATTTTTGTATGTTGCATAGACAAGATGGATGTGATGAAGGAAGTATTCTTGCTATTTTCTCTTTACCAGATTGGTCCAGAGCAGATTGAGGCTTTATATCAGTATGCTAAATTTCAGTTTGAGTGCGGAAACTACTCCGGTGCAGCTGACTATCTATATCAGTATAGGGCCTTGAGCACCAACAGTGAAAGGTGTCAGAGTGCATTATGGGGAAAGTTGGCAGCCGAGATTCTGATGCAAAACTGGGATATTGCTTTTGAAGAACATAATCATTTGAAAGAAATTATTGAATCAAAGGTTGTATTACTGTATCTTCTTGTTATTACTTGGGATGCAATTTCTTGTTTCTGAGTAACGTATACTTATGGAATCCTATTTTTTTGGCAGAGCTTTTCCTCACCATTGAACCAGGTGCAAAGTAGAATATGGTTGATGCATTGGAGTCTCTTCATCTTTTTCAACCATGATAATGGAAGAACTCAGATCATTGACCTTTTTAATCAGGAAAAGTATGAATGAGCCTTTCTTGCCTATTATTACTTGTAATTGCTAGAATATAATGTGGTTTGATGTTCCAATTGCTTTTTAAGCACTGCTTTGCAACTTGACAAAAGGTGGACTGTTGTACTTGCTATGTTTACACCAAATGTTTAGTCATGCTACTTTTTCTTATGTATTTGTTACTGGTCTTCTGTTGATATTATTGTTCTCTTCTGAGTTATGCGGTGGTGCCTCCATTATCTTCTTGGCTGACTAATAGCAAGGCACAAGTATATCCTTCATGCAATAGCCTGGTTCTTACCTTGACTGTAGATTTTAGAGCTTTTGAACAACTTTGAAAGAAAGTGCCTCAAGCTTATTTGTGTATTTAATCATTGGAATTTTTGGAGCAGCATTTAAAGTTTTATTTCTGAAATTTGGTAAGGTTTTTCATTGTTCCTCAGCAATATTTGTCTTCCCCTGCATGGCCTAAGTAGTACCTACTGGATACATTTGAGGCATTATGTTTGAAGTGGCTTCTCAAAAATGAACTGCAGTACTCAGCTAAGCAAGGGCTGTTTATTTGCCACTTAAGCTATATCATCTCTTGGGCTGTTAGATTGAGAAAGTCGAATTGCCTTATTTTTGCATCTTTAATTTGGTTGCAACTTAAGTTGTCCTCTGGTGACCTCCTCTCAATAATATGATTATATGTCTATTGTTTCATTTCTTTTCAGATATCTAAATGCTATTCAGGTCAATTCTCCCCATCTTTTACGTTACCTAGCCACTGCATTCATTGTGAACAAGAGGAAGAGGCCTCAATTCAAAGAATTTATAAAGGTTATTCAGCAAGAGCAACACACATACAAAGATCCCATCACTGAGTTTCTAGCATGTGTTTATGTCAATAATGACTTTGATGGGGCACAAAAGAAGATGAAGGAGTGTGAAGAAGTAAGCTTCCTAGATCCTATTATTGTCTTATCAAGAATTAGCATAGACTGTTTGAGTTGTCGTTTTCTGGTATCTTGATTTTTTTGCCTTCTGGCCTTGCGTCTTGCATACTGTTTCTGCTATAGCCTCTTTTTTGTTGGGTGAAGAAATTTTTTCCCTTGCCCCTTCGGTGTATTTTTGGGTGGGGGGATGAGGTGCAGATTTATTAAGTTGTTACTGTGATATAGGTGATAGTGAATGATCCTTTCCTCGGCAAACAAGTTGAAGATGGCAACTTTTCTACAGTGCCATTGAGGGATGAATTCCTTGACAATGCCCGTCTATTCATCTTTGAAACCTATTGTAGGATACACCAACGCATCGACATGGGGTAAGTGCAGATTTTTTTTTTATTTTGTTTCCAAATTTTTATGGATGGAAGTTTTTAAATCACAAATCCCCTTTTGAGGCGTTACTATAATTCAGTAAATTTATCTCAAAAGATATCGATTTTGGCTCATGGGTTTGCTTCTGTGCTTACACATATACAATCAAGGTGCTGGATTCTTGCAGCTGGGTTGGTCACTCGAGAAAACAGTTAATTTTAGATTTGTGCAAAATTCAAAAGTGAAATTTAACTTTAATGAATAATTTCTTCTTAATTAAGAAATCATTGAACAACACCAACATTAGGGAGCTGGCTTTTTTACTTGAGCTATCCTATTAAACAGCATGCTTCAAGATCTCTGAGTTTTTTGGTGTGAGAAATATGTTTGTAATTTGATGCCTGAGAAAAATAATATTGGAGTCAAATGGGATTTATAGTAGAATGTATCACATGATTTTCCCACATGCTCCAATGAAGAAAAAAAATGTGGCAGTGTGTGATGGATCGGTTAACTAGGACTGCTTTGTTGCTGCCTATTTCGTGTCATACATTTCTAGGCTGATGATGATGTGACACCTTATGTTCAATCAACTGTGGAATATTTATTTTGCTCAAATGTGTAGTTTGGGTTGTCTGCATTTTGTGTAGATGTGGGTGTTTGCTTGCAATCAATCTTTTTGATCTTCTTCAATTGAACAACTCATTTTCAAAGCAACTGAAGATATGTCCATCCTTGAATTGAATATTTTTTGGCCCCTTGCCTTACTTTTATTTAATTAGATTGCTTTGGTCCTCCTGGTAGGGTCCTAGCCGAGAAATTGAATCTAAATTATGAGGATGCTGAGAGATGGATTGTGAATCTCATCCGGAGCTCGAAGTTTGATGCTAAAATTGATTCGAAGTCAGGAACTGTCATCATAGAGCCCAATCATCCTAATGTGTAAGACTTACTGACACACGCCTATGGAAAGTAGTACCTAATACTATATATATATATTATAATATGAACTCACTCCTTCCCTGATTGAGGTTGCGAGTCATCAATCTTCTCCCTGTCTTCAATGTTCTAACCACGTGACATTTGAATTTCTCTTTTGATCACATCAGGTATGAGCAGTTAATAGATCACACCAAGGCAGTATCAGGCCGTACTTACAAGTTAGTCAGTCAGCTTTTGGAGCATGCACAAGCACAGGCTGCTCGATAGAGGTTCTAGTATCTACCTGAATTTTGTCGGGAGTCCATTCACTCTCTGGCATTTGGAGCTGTTCCTCCTTTTAAATCAGAGGAATTGTACGGGTGAAAATTTTCCGGGAATTGCTGAATCAGATAAAAGATTTAATATTAATTTTGAGAAAGATGATCCTTGTCAACCAGCTTTGCTGTTATCCTGAATCATATACGGGAGAATTGTTTAGCCATTGCATCAGCATATTTATTTTCTCTGTAGTCTTCCTTGATTTTAGTCTTGAAATTGGGACGCTAGTAAGATTTGAGAGATTTTTATAGAACTACTTTCAGAGTTCTTGGGTCACAATGGTTGTTATGGGACCCCGGCTTCTTTATTTGTACATTAATGGTTTTTGCAGGTTAAAGTCTGTGTCTGGTGTTCGCTTGCATGAGTAATTGTTTGAAGCACTTTCTACCATGATTTATGGAGGCGAATTAGTCTAAGTAAATGAAGCACGGGTAATAGCTGGAGCCTGGAGGGGGATGGAACTAATGATTAGTCTTTGGACAATAAGAGATCCGTCAAAGACACCACCAGGGGAGGCAGGGATTCATGTGATTTGAATTTCCAATTTTTGCTCCATTGGAGTGTTAATAGGTTGGCCATCAAATCAAAAAGCCTGATGACAAGAAGCCATATGCGTGGAGTGGAAAGACTCAATTACCGCTGGTTTTACTGACCGTTAGCATCAATTTCGAGCTAGATTAGGTGGTTGTGTTCAATTGAACCCTTAATGCTGTTAAAGAAGTGGCCGATTAATTCAGGGGGTCATTTGATATGGAGACTTCACAGATACACACAGATACATGGATCTTTGTCTAGGTTCAAATACATGAATTATATGTTCTCTCATTTTTTCTTTTCTTTTTTCTTAAAAAAAAAACACAATTGATTTGAAAGTCCTAATAAATTGAGACTTGGA
Source organism: Ceriops zippeliana (assembly GCA_037897445.1). Taxonomy (NCBI): domain Eukaryota; kingdom Viridiplantae; phylum Streptophyta; class Magnoliopsida; order Malpighiales; family Rhizophoraceae; genus Ceriops; species Ceriops zippeliana. Next base: position 90,275 of record JBAPLH010000228.1, read on the forward strand.
ATTCTCATAAAGTCACGAAAATTATGAATTCTTTTATTTAAATCTAGGGAATATGGACTTTTGCTTTTGTTAAACCAAATACGATACATTAAGATAACAACAGGTAGATGTCATCGGTCTGACTGGATGGATGGTCATTATTCGAGAAAGTGAAATGTTTGATGGGACGTGTTACAGGGGTATAAAACCTAGCGGTGATGGCCATCAAAAGGGAAATAAAAGAAATCTGATTGGAACTCCAAATCCAACTCTTTAAAAAAAGAAAAAAGAAACTAATTTTCCTCAGCATCTTCACATGGTAAATTTCATATCTGATATCCCATAAAACATTGGGGTTTTCTGATGCCTCCACATCGTTATAATTAATTAGACTATTTTGAGGGGAGAGAGAGAGAGAGAGAGAGAGAGAGAGAGAGAGAGAGAGAGAGAGAGAGAGAGAGAGAGAGAGAGGCTTAATGTAATGGATTACTTTTGTCACACTTTCAGAAGTTAGAGGCCAAATTAAGTATAATAAAAGAAAATTCGAGGCAGAATGTAAAATTCAAGAATTAGATTAAGACTTGCTCCAACGAGGACATAAAAGGAAGCATAAAGGGCGTGCCTCCAGGAAGGAACTAAGCAAAAAGGTAGCAGAACTCCCGAAGGTCGAAAGGGGCAGAGCAGAGCGAGTAAGAAGCTTTTCTTTATTTCTTTCTTTCTCTCTTGCTTGAGAAAAAAAACCAAAAGAATTCTTCTTTTTTCGTGTATTTGCTTTGTTAGCGTTGTTGCCTTCTTGTTGTCATTTGGATGTTGGAAAAAGTATTGGAAAACAGGGAAAATCAAGCGAGGAATGTTCTGTTTCTTTTTCGTTCCTTTTCCAAAAAGAGTTAACTGTTAAGGCAAGTTGTGCTAGTTGCTAACCATTTCTATACGTTTATATGTCTATTGGGAGGACTTCAGGTTTGTTGGTTACTAAAGTGAAACATTCTCCTCTGGGAGTTCGAGAGTGAGTTTTGTTTTTTTTTTTGGGGGGGGGGAGGGAGGAATTTTGGAAAACAAATGGGCATTAAATGGAAGAAAAGGTTAACAGATATTTTTATTTGAAACTTGATAGGGTTCTAGAAAACAGATTGTACAGGTAATTAAGTGTTATTTAATGAATGAGATGCTTTAAGCAACTAAAGGGTGTTACCAAGGGTTATCACTTTGAGGCTTAAGTTAATTAGTTTGCAACATAAGAAGTGCTTTTCTATTGTTAGTTGTTGGTGATGTGTGAGCTGGGTGACTTGATAGATTTGCTTCTTAGAGGGTGATCGACCAGAGGTATAAACTTTATTGAGAAGGTGACCTACAAGCTAGAATACAATTGACAATCTAATTTGGACCTTCTCAGATCATTGTGCTACTATCCGCACTTTAAGAGAGTGTTTATTACATTATTGGCGTACCGAGTAATGCAGTGCAAGGTGTGGAAGACGTGCCCAGTAAGCACTTGAAGTGAAATATCTTGGTTAAGAGTGAATTTCTAATGGTTAGAAGTCGATTGTTTTGACAGCAGATAACTAACAGTGTTTAGTCAAAGTAACTATCATGCTGTTAGCTATTAGTTAATTGCTTTTTGTAATCCCTCATCTAGACCAAACAGGCTATAGATACAGTAGCATTTATGCCGAGTGAAGTGATTGTCATGGAAAGGCTATTGTGTTGAGCACTGACCACAACCCTAGGCATAGCCTTGAGATTAATTTAGACATTCTACTTGGCACTTTGGATAGTCAGTGTAGTTTGACAACATACGATGAAATCTAATCTTCTGTTGTGTTCAATTTATTCTTCCCAAACTCGATGTATCAATGGTTCCATGCCTCCCCACAACATCCTGAGTTTATCCTGCACCAGCACTTGAGCTCACCATCCACTCTCTGATGGCGTTGGTGAGCAATTTTTCTTGCAATGCATGCGGGTGATGGCAAGTGTGAAAACCAGCCATTAGTTCCATAGGTAATTGGAAAAGCGGCATTAGGATTGGCATTGCAAACTTAAAGGCCACAATGAAATAGAGGATTTAGTTTAACAAATAATCGCTTGCAATTTTATATAGCACCATACCATTTTCTGTGGAAACCTCACATTGTGTGTTTTTAGCTCCCTTGAAACATTTCATATTGCTTTCATGCAACTGTGGTTTTAAAGTATTGCTGCACAGGATATGCCTTTTGATACCTAAAGGAAGTCTGACTAAGGAAGGCCAAGTTCTTACCTCAAATTGTTTTTGGTTGATTGCGTTGAAATATATTGGTACTTTTCTCAGTTTGTTAGCTTAATATATATGACTTATTCAGTTTAGTATTTATTTCATTGTCAGTATAGTTTTCTAAGCTTTTAATGCCCCAGATATGGATCAAAACTCCACAAGAAACGAAACAACAGAATCCGATAGCTCAAAGAATAGAGTAAAAGAGGCTTCCAAACTAACTGCAAGTTCTCCAAGAAATGACATACAAGTCAGCATGGTTAATCCAAAAGGTGGAAATGATGCTATTAATGTGGACACAGGTGAAGTAAACATCGAGGCTTCCATGACAACAGATGACGTTATGCGGGCAGGAGGCTTTGGAGCTAGAGATGATATAAGCAGCATTCTTCCTGTTGCAAGTGATTCAACTGATTTTGAAGCTACTATCCTTGATGCAAGAAACTATGAAGAGCCACAGGGAAATATATCGACGAGGTCTGGGGTGGACTGAAGGGGCAGAAAAAAAGTAGCTTTTTTGCTAAATTTAGAAACATCAGGTTTTGCTGTCAATCGGGCATGATGCCCTTGCTTCTAGGATTTACCGGTATGCTTGATTGTTTGTGACATGTTACTCTACTGCTTGAACTTGTATAGTGAGATCTCTTCATTTTGCCCCACCTCTTAAAGTGTTTCTGCTTGTGTTATCCGGTATTCTGGTTCAAAAACACAGTTTCTGCATATACAAGGGAATGACAGATTATTAATCATGTCATGGTTCTGTGTTTCATATTCTTGAAATCAGTCTCTTTAATGCGGATGGAAGAAAGAAGCCTTCTTCACCGCATTCAATACTTACCTAAATCATCAAAAAAAAAAAAAAAACTGAAAATAGATTGCTGATGCTGTATTTCGAGAGTGATTGCCTCGGGAATGAAACAAAAGAATGCAGACTTGGACTAATTTACATATTTCTTTTTCGCATTACAAGCCCACATGCCTCGAGGGCCCCATGTAAATCTTTTATGGATCGGAGGGGCCCCTGTCTAAATATTGTGGATTACATATGTGGCCAGTCTCACGGCATGGTCATTTCTCGAAGATTCGTTGGCCCGGAGCTAGTATCGCCAAGGGGTCATAGTCTAATTTCCTCTGTACAAAGCCTTCCCACCGTGGGCCGAAGTGAGACTGCCATTCTTCTTGGGTGATGTAATGAGGCAAATACTGTTTAACACCAAGCTTAGCTGTAGAGCAGAAATCTAGGACCTTTTGATTAAGGGCTAAAATGTGTTCTAAACCATTTCTTCCCGTGGATAGTGGCACTGCAGAGGATAGAAATGCGACAAGGTAAAAAACATCTTCTTCTGGGGTAACCAGAGATGTTCTGTTTTGCCACCTGCAAAATGAAGTTAAAAAAAAAAAAAACCCAGGTTGAGAACACAACGTTTAGGAATATTGACAGGGACATTTGACTGAATCATTCTGATCGAAGTACTTGGACTTATTGACCGCGTAGATGAGGATTGGTCCATGGGTATTATCTGCAAGTATGTTGCCGAAGATCCCATGAGTGAACTCAAAAATTTTGCTTTTAGGGATCAGAAGGTTCATCCATGGATGAGGAACCTCCCACAAGCCTTTTGCTCGGAGCTTCATCTCGGACACATGCACTCTATCCAGGAATTCTACATAGGAAAGTTCTTTCATGAAGAGCGTGGACGGTATATAGCTCAGTTCTGACAACAGGCTCTCTGTTAGCTGCATTGCAATGTACAGAGAGTTATACCAAGGATTTCATACTCGGAATATTGGTATGGATTAGGTTTAGGTGGTGGTGACATATGATGCTTTCGGTTGTCACTTGTACCTGGTCAATGACATTAGCCTCGTTGAGATTGAAGTACTTGGCCACCTCCAGGCAGTATAGAGTTCGTCCATCTGAAATGAATTGGCTGGCTTGAACTGGATCTTTAGGATCAAAGGAGGATCTCCAGTTGTTAAGGAGACCAGTTCTGTTTATTATCGCAAATCCTTCGATGTAGTCGAAAGAATCCTCCGACGATATCAGGTGCTCTTGGTCATTGGAAAATGTGGAAAATTCAGCGTACAGTACTCTAATCCATTTCACCTGCGAGTAAAATTGATAGATTGTATTATACAGATATGTTCCTGTAGTAATAGGCACTAAATGTTAAATCCAACGTTACCATTTTTGGTGCTGGTTCGAGTGAGATTCTAGCCCGAGTGATAATCCCAAACTGCCCAAGTCCACCAAGAACACTGTAGAAAAGTTCTGCATTCTGTTCCTCTGAACATTTAACAACATCTCCCTTGCCTGCAATCAAATTCTCAAATTAGTTTAGTTGTGGCGCTTGTAGCTTTCTAAACAAATCTAGTTGTAAGACGGGTCTCTCACAATCTCAAACTAGTTGTGAGCAGTGTCTGGTACAATTTTCGGTTTGTATTATGCTTTGGGTTGCCTTCTCATTCTCCTTAAGGTTCAGTTTACAAGCTTGTTGAAACCTTGGTGCTGTTATATGTTTCTTTTGTTTGTTTTAAGTTTTGTTTCAGTGAACTATCAGAAATACTGGCCTACTTTAGCTGTTTTAGCTCCTGTTGGCCCATCTTGTACAAGGAAGTCCGCTGTGGGAAAATATTAGTGCTAGAGAATGTAGGCATGGCCATACATGAGAATGTTACCTGTGACAACCTCCAATTGGTGAACATTGTTGATCTGGGGTCCATGCCGAAATGCCTGCCCACTAATTCCAGCATTCGATATGGTGCCTCCAACCGTTAAGTGAAGGTAGTCTGTCCAAGATTTTGGAGCAAGCCCATATTTAAGCGTCTCATGCAGAATATTAATCCACAACTCACCACCTGATACATCAGCATAAGGCAGCTCCCCAGTGTGAATTTTCATCGACTCTGCACCCTGGAGTGATTCCATGTTAATCACTATGCCTTGATGAGCCTGTGCTTGACCTTGAAGGGAGTGGCCGTGGCCTCTGGCAGCAACTGTTAGACGTGAAGTGGAACCCATTTTGAATACATGCTTTATAGTTGTGGAAATGTCCGAGACTGATTTTGGGTACAGAACAGCGGCGGGTGAGGAATGGTATCTGTTGCCAAAGTCCTTAGCCGCGTGGTCCATATTATCAAAGCTAAAGTAACCCTCTAGATTTAGTGCTTCTAATGAAAGAATGTTGGGGCGGGCCTTGGGAGGTGGAATGCTTTTTGTTTTAAGGACCGATTATTAGAACAGAGGTTGCCTTTGTCATGGAGAGAGCACAACAAGAAGATAACGAGCAAGCTGAGGAATACAACGTTGTTTTGTTTAAGAAAAGCTGAGGATGGTGAACCCATTTCTTCTATTTAGAATTTAGAAAGAGGAAGAGAGAGAAGTGAAAGTGGGGAGACAAGACAAGCTGTCCCGTTCTTAGTTTGGAAAGCCAAAAAAAGGGAAGGAGCAGAAGTGGTTGTGCAAATGGAAGGTTGGGAAGACAATTTAAAGGGAGAGTTTTTAGGGGCAGCATAGTAGAAACAGAAACAGTGTGGGGTATTGAGTGGTGAGTCCTTGTGTGGACCATCTATATCTTCCCTTGAGCGGCTTGTCAGGACTCTTCTTTTGGTTCTCTCCTTTTTGGGTTCCAAAATAGGGTAGATACAATACAAGTCACAAGAAAGTTTTGAAATTTACTTTTAAACAAGTGTTTCCTGCTTGGTACTTTCCACCAGTGCCTCCGAAAGTTTTGAAATTTGCTTTTAAACAAGCGTTTCCTGCTTGGTACTTTGCACCAGTGCCTCGGACCAAAAATTCTAGTTTTTGTTGCACCATGCATTCACCCTTTTTGGAGATTTTAGGTACCAGTTCAAGCTACACCATCACTTTTCTACTTAAAGCAAATAATAACCTTTCATAGTGTCAATTTGCTTATGTCCATGATTATATGCATCTTGTTCCATTTTCATTTCTACACGAGATTGACTAAAGTTATCTTTCATGCTGTCAGATGATGTGCAATGAGATTCAATTTTCCGGCATCGACGGGCCGGCCCCTACTACTAGAGGTAGGAGTTGGTGTGTGATGCTAAGCAAGAATGGTCACATGTGGGACCTGGTATCACATGTTCTTCACGAGGTAGGGGTCTTCAAAGAAAAATCTTGGATGTGGATGCTTCCTGGTGTTGCTGACCAAGCAAATTCTTTGAGAGCAATGGTTAGGAGACAAGGATGGCTTTGCACTGCTAATGACAGTTCGTTGTTGAGAGCCCTTCAGGTTGGACCTGGGGCTGATGCGTCTCCGCGGCCTGAAAGTGTTGTCTTGCTCAATTGGGGTCTTTGCATTGACCAAGTGCAAGATGCGCACATTAGAATTCCATTTGCAAAGAAAAGGACACTTGAAAGAGTCTTATTAGGTGGGCGGTAGATTGATGAACCAAGGATCGAGGGCTTGCATACACAAAAATGGGGGCAATCACGATCATCAATGCAACTGACAGTCTAGATTTTTTCTCCTCTACTTTACTCAAAATTTTCGTGTTTGAAATGTACATTTTAACTACTCTCGATTTTCCGCATGTTCTTAAACTCATTTTTTTCTTCTAATTCATAAAAATGACTTCGAACTTTTTACATATTTCTATACATAAAAAAATGTATTTATGGGTACTAGTCAAATGTATGTAACTTTACTCTATTTTTGTAAAGGAATGATTTTTGCAAAATGAATACGACATCCATATCTCAACAGACCAATTTTACCATGACACCAAACACCGCCCTTCAAGTGTGTTTCTATGCACAATGTTTTAGTTGTTGGACAGACACAAACTATTATTAGTTACTTTTGCCGGATGCTATTACTAATAGCTTTATGAACTAATCGGAGCTACCCATTTTTCAATTACCAAACAATAGTCACTGGCCATAAATTTTGTAGTGATCAACTGTTTAGTTATGAGCTATCATTTGAACGAAACATGGACAAGTTGTTTCAATGTCGGGATTTTTCTAAAGCCTCGAAATTTCGTGTGCCCACTATTCTTATTAATTTTGTGGAGAAAAATGCCATCTTTTCCATTGGGTGTGTTTCATTTTTTTTGGTGGGGGGGGGGGGGGGGGCGCCTAGGTGATATGCTTGGCTCTGTGTGGGAGAGATACTGAGAGAAGAATGGAAAGTGGGCATGAGGCTGACAGTTTAAAAGTAGGGAGCAAATAAAAAGGTCTAAGCCTATCAAAGTTGATTAGCTTGGAGTCTGGGATCCCAGCACCGGGACATCCCTCAAACGATTCTACTCTTTAGTATTTAGTGCATTGCTTTTTGTGCACGACAAAGCTACTGTTTTTTGTGGAAATTATTGCCCCATTTTCTTCTGCTGTTGACTAATTAATAAACATCCACGATCCACTTTAAAGAAAGAAAGTGCTTGCACTACAATGTAGTCGCCCTATATGGCCAAAAAGAAAAAAAAAAAAAGTTGTAGTTGCTTTCTTAGAAAACAAACATGCGATGCCTCAAAATCCTCTCAGTGCAACCATTAAAAAAATGCTTTGTAACCTCCATATTTGTAGTTATTCTTATCCTACAGACGCCACATTACGTGCAACTAATCAAATTATTCTGTACTCAATACGTTCACAACGGTTATTGCTATACATTACATGTGTTTGTAGAACTTACTTATGTGTATAAAACATTTCTTTTTGATTATATGTTTTGTATCAGTAAGTGCCTTGTCAAGTCTTCATTGATTACAATCCTCACAGCACTCATTCGACATATCATGTTGGATAACCACAAGGCTGCCCTGCCCTAAAATCCTACATTTTATCATTAATCCTCATTGTGTGTCATTAGGGCTTGCTCATCCAGTAGGATCTATATTGTGAAGTTTTGCGTCAATGCGTATACTCATAGAATTCTTTAGTCTCGGTGCAAATGAGTCGTCTTTGACTGGACCAACGAGGTAGAATAGACGAGGCATGCTGTAAGCTTACCAAACAACACAACACATGGCAGGAAAACCCGCAGAAAAAAAAAAAGAAAAGAAAATCACCATCCCCATTTGTTACTGTTCTTGATAACAATCATAAAAATCGAAGCCTTACCCTCCTCCTTAGGCTATTATTTATTTTGTCATTCTAGATAGTGCCAATTATTACCATGTTTGAAACAGTTTCGTCAGGGAACAAATAGAATTATAAAAATAAAAAAAGAAAAGAAAAGGGTCATGAATAATACTAAAACTTAAAAACGAGAGACTAGACCTAGGGCCCAGGTTTGCCACATGAGAGCATCGCGTATAGTACATTTGGTTGGTACTCCTGGTCGAGTACATGTTTACTCAAAACCTGGTGACTTTAGAAAGTGACCAAAACTTGCATAGAGTTACTGAACTACTACTACTACTACTACTACTACTACTAGCTACCTACATTGCAAAACCTGGGTACTGCAGATTCATACGCCAAGACTTTTCTCAATTAAGATAGAATCTAATTCCAATTGGTTAAAAATCATTTGTATGTTTATTGCATGGTTACTTCGTTAGACACGTTGTGAGGCGTGTTGGATGGGTTGGGGGGGGGGGGGTTGGGGGTATTAAGTCTTTGTTCTCCTCCTAATCTTTTGACTTTGTAAGTCTGCAATAATGAAGCTTCCTTTTGCTGGCGTGGAAAGTCATGTATATCGGCTTTAATCTAAAAGGCTAAGCTATACAATTGTGGTACTTGTGTTTTGGAACCCTAGATCCCAGGCATTCCGACAAACCTAAATTATTACCAGCACCTTCCCTTGCAAAAATTGTATTTTAAATTAAAAATAGACCTACAGATTCGAATAAGTAAATAAAATAATGAAAAAAAAAATTGTTTTGCTTTAATTAACAATTTTCGAGTTCTAAATTTTTCATTTAATAACTATGCCATACATATGTTTATATTCTCGCGTAAAGATGTGCAGAGTTTTGTGGGCGTGGGTATAGGCTACTTGTGGCGTTCAAAAGATGCCTATATTCTCTCTTTCGATAACCACCAACGAGACTAATAACTAACCATTATCCACTTCAATCAAATCTCGTTGAAACATTTCATGAGGATTAACCATAATCCCAATGCGATCCAGTGTTTAATAAAAAACCAAAAAAAAAAAAAAACAAACGAACAATGTTCGTGGTAGCCTTGTTTTTTTTTTTTTTTTTTGTTAATGCTTTTATAACCATCTTTTTGAAATTCTGAATTATTATAGCTTCTTTGGCCTAGTTTTCTTTGGAATTATCACTTAAAATGTAACGAAAATAATGTAAATGATTGAACTTTTATTTTTTTTTACAGTTCTTATTTCCGTGCTTCATCGAAATCCAAAGTTGAATTTTTGATCCCAAAGGTGTTAACTCTCTTGCCGTTCCAACCTTAGTGTGATTGGGCTCGATATTTGGGGTGTTGTTCGAGCTTAAAGGTATTGAAATACTGAAAATGCGATCATAATGGTATAATGTAAAATCTTTTTTTGTTAGTTTAATCGATAGGTAATAATGAACGACTGATAATTAATAGTTTAGGATCGCAAAAGGGTACATCCAGAATTAAAAGTCGAAATTTACTTTTTTTTTTTTTTTTTTTTTTTGTGCTAGTGTGTGTGTGTGTGTGTGTGTGGATATAAATGGGTTTGTTATTTGCATCGGATAAAGATAATTGATAATTATTTAACAACAGATTGGGACAGTGCAACAGCTACCCTAATTAATTACACTCATCTGAACAGAGGCCACCAATGATTGAAGCATATGGCATTTCGTTCAAGAGATGAAATAAGTCTCAACGTGCCGATATTCAATGGAAAACAAGAAAATTAAAAAAAAAAATTATATTTGTGGCCTCGAATTCTAATTTTATAAGTCAAAGTTAGAGTTTATATATGATAATGATTAATATCCTCCAGTCAAATAAGAGGTCATCATATCTAAAGACTGCAAAGAGAATCAAGTGGTAGGGCTCACGAACTGGTCCGGGACAAAAGAAAAATTGGAATTGCTATCTCACAATGCAAAGGATAAACGGCTGCTGGACTTTGAAGAAGAAGACGATGAAAAACCAGGAAAAGGGGTAACAACAAAAGGGGGGCAGCTGAGTTATCATCATCACACACATGATTTTGTATATATATATATATAGAAGCCAAAGCCAATAGAGGGTCAGCAAAATATGTACCAAAAGGGAGTGCAAAGATTTTGATGTTGGGCTGCTGCCTATAATAATATTAGGCACTAATTATATCTTGTTTGTGATAATCCAAAGAAGCATTAATCACCGTGCGCAACAAGTCAAAGATAAATTAATAAATTCATGGTATCGTGGGGGGTAAAAACGTTTTTCAGTCCACCACAAAGGGGGGTAAAGTCATCAGCATATTTATTATTTAATCTCACAAGTCCACCCTCCCCCCTCCTCCTCTCCCTCCCCCCGCACCCCACCACCGGGATCAGTGGCAACACAAACAAATTGTGATATTAAATTAAGTTTGTTTTTTAAGTGTATTTCAACACTCGAATAATAAATAATTGTTCGGGTGCTCTCCGCAAGGAGACCACCCCCGCCTTGCAGAAAAAGGGGGGCAAAAGTTAGGCCAAGGGTAAATAATCTAATTTATTTTGGGATATGGCTCGACAACCATATCAGCAAGCATATCAATTTAAGACTGACTTTTCTTTCTTTCTTTCTTTCTTTTCTTAGAGAGAGAGAGAGAGAGAGAGAGAGAGAGAGAGAGCGAATGGTTTCTACCTACATGAGCGTGCTTTTTGGCCTCAGGGTATAGGCAAAAACTGCGGAGAGTCTCTAGGCGCTGCTGGTTTTCGCAAATGAGGGAGGCTCTCTAGCGAGAGCTAAGCTATGCTAGCGACCATTAGCCAGCCTAGTTTTACTACAACTGCCACTTAGTTGCATGACTTTTTTGCTTACCGAATATCGATTTCGCCCGATATGCTTGTACGGTACTTCAGTCCACAAAAGTCATAAAAATCATCCCCCCACCCCACCAAAATAAAATAAAATAAAAATTAATCCGAATAATTTGACTTTATTTACCTAAAACTGGATTGAATCCCATGTACATCAACTACAACAATCTCCGTAACTTATAACTTAAAATATTTCAAATTAAAATAGCTCAGAATTTGAGTGGCTAAGAACATGATTCACTTCAAAAAAAAAAAAAAAAAAATTGAGTTAGAAAAATTTAGTATGAATTTGACGATTGGTCGGTTATAGAGTGAGACACTTTTTGAAATTTTTTATTTGGAAACCTAATTACAAATGGTTATCAATTTACAAAGCGTATTAACTTATCAATTTTAAATGTATATACAATATATTATGTGTAATACTAATTACAAATAAATTAAAGTTAAAAATGGTTAAAACTAACTTAATCTAAACAATTTGATTTAATTTCTCTAAAATGAGATGGAATTCGTTATATCAATTAAAAAATTTATAATTTATAACTTAAAATATTTAAAATTTAAATAAATTAAAATTTAAGTGATTTGAAATTTAAATAATTAAAAATTTGATTGACTAAGAAACTGATTAACTTAAAATTTGAATTATAAAATTTTGTTATGAACTTGATAAGTGGTTATAGGATAAGATTTCTTGGATTCTTTATTTATGATAAGAGTTTGTGTTTTTTTATTTATTTATAAGTCTCTTTCGCTTAGGGTGCATAGATTTATCTCTTTCTTTCTTTTTTCATAGGAGGATGTATGTTATTGTACAACTTATTGTTTAATGATATTCTAAATCTATTTTTTATTTTTTAAAATAAAAATTTAAAACCCAAATGATTTAAATCTAAAATTTAAAATTTTGAAATTTAAAATATTTAAAATTCAATAAATTTGAAATTTAATGTATCTAAAACTTAACTATTCATAATTCGTAATATATAAAATTTGAATAACTCAAAATTTAATAAATTAAAAACCTGATGAATTTATGATTCAAAATACTTGAAATCTAAATAATATGGAACTCAATAAATTTGTAATTCGAAATGTTCAAGAATTTGAATGATTCCAAAACTAATATAACTAAACTCGAATCGATCCTGACAAATTCATTTCCTACTTGTAGTTGAGGAATAATGTTGATGTTGTTCTAGACATATTTAACCGAAGCTAATAAATATACAAATTAAACCTCGTATCTATTTTATTTATAATAAAATTAAATAATTAGAAACATTTTATGTAGACATTTCAAGTTACATTTGTGATTAAGATATTGTTGTTATTAAGATTGATGGTATGACATCCGCAACACAAAATTTCAGGAAATTAAGGAAGCATAGAGTATCAAAATGAGTGTCTAAACTAACTTTTACGAAAATCATTATTGAGGGTCTAGAGCTGGCCGACGTCATGTTGGGACCTTCGAACATTTGGAATGTTTGTAAACGAGAGAGAGTCTCAGGACAAAGGAGACTGACTGCCCCCATGAAGCCCCATGTTGGAATGTTTGTTTCATTTTTTTCATGACGCAACAATGGGGTAACCTGGTGGTACTTTTTAATGAGAATTTACAACAGATAAAACTGGGAGAAGTGTGTATAGGGCCTTGCATTGGGCTTATGAAGATGAGCTTCTTTTCCTAGTGGACTGATTGGTGCATTCTTGGGCCTATGGCCCAAAAAATACACAAAAACTGTCGAACCCAAAAAGAAATTCTTCCCATCATTGACTTCATCCTTTGTTTTAATTATTATTATTATTATTATTATTATTATTATTATTCCACAAATAGGTACATAATATTCTGGACACTGTGTGCATACCTACCTCATTAAATGACTAATGGTATCATTTGATTGTGTGTATCTGTATTTTTTTTTTTTTTTATATTTTGGCTTTTTAGACACACACACACACACATATATATATATATATATACACACACTTATCATTGTTCCTGTGAATTAAAATCAAGAGTCATTTTCATTCAACCTTTTTTACAAAAAGAAAAGGCACCCCTCAAATATTTTTAGATTTTAATATATATTTTTTCATATTTAACTTTGATATTAGAGAATGTAAAACCAAACATCATGTTTCAACATTAAGTGTTAAATTTGTTAAAATGGGTATAAGTAAACAATTCAAATTAATAAAAAAATTACATTCTTAATTAAATTATTAACTTAAAAATTAATTATACCTACCTTTATATATTATTATATCGTTTAACAAAATACATAGACATATATATATATTGATACATTATAGTATCTTAGTCGTAACTAACAATATAAAATTAGCCACATATATATTTTGCTAGGGTCATGATCCTAGCCAGAAATAAATTAAATTAATGTTGCAAACCCTAGAAAGTTAAATGGGTGGGTAGGGAGGGTGGAAGTGCATTTTTCTTTATCCTGTTCCCCATGTCTCTTACATTCCGCTCTTGTCAATGCCCATTTGCCTTTTTTTTTTTTTTACCTAGGCCACCCATTTAGCTGGGCGTTGCATTGCTTCCCTAATTTGGGGTCTCCAGCCTCAAACCAGCGTTAGTATACTATATATATATATCCCATTCTAGAGTCTACATAGCTCGACTCGCCCACTGAAACATGTCCAGCCCCCGGAACAAGTTGCCGCATTTTGATTCTTTTTGGGTTACCTTTCACTTTTGTCTCCCCCTTAGTCTGCCTCCATGGTACCTGATTTAAATGCCCAGGTCAAATTGATAAGTTGAAGAATTATATTGGCACTTGAAGTGAGAATTTGATGGTAAGCTTGCGGGGGAAGCCACACGTTTGAATTTTGCGTGTGGGGATACTATGCGGGATTTGAAGTTTAGTACTGTCACTACCGCCTAAAATTTCAGAATAAAACCTCTTCGGTACTCAAATTGGACATAATCACGCCGTGTGTGACGCGAGATAAAGTCATCGATACTGGAGGGGGTGAATTTTTTATAACAAAAATTCAATCTGAACTTGGAAAATTATAACTTTTAAATTTAAATCAGTTCCTAACATAATTCAGGGTTTAATCTAATGGATCCACACTCTGATTTCAAATCCAATTCACTGTCAATTCATTATTAAACAAATTAATTAATATTTTCATATTATATAAAAAATATTAATTAATGGGTCCGTTCAAAACGATGGACTCAATCAAATGGGGACCTAGACCACGGCTTGCCAGCTGTGTGCATTCTTGTGACTATTCAATGGGGTGTTTGTAGTGGATCCAAAATTCTTGGTTTAGTTTCCATGGAGTAATTGACCTGCCAGTCGGAAAAAGGGTTGACTTCTTTCTATAAGAGGGAGGCTAAAAAGTGGAGTTAGCAATGCAATTGGACTGAAATCTTTCTTGGGTTGTTCTCTTCTGTTGGTATAAACATGGCTGTCTCCTCTTTATTGGCTGGCAAAATCCTTTCCCTGCTTTATGCAATGCTATCGTTTGGACTGCTGCTGGCTAGCCTACATACTGCAGGTATTCTTGGAGTGTTTGCCAGTTACTCGTAATTTCAGATTATTCTTTTTTTTTTCTTTATGTTAGCAATGTATAGTGGTCAAATAGGATTATTTTCTTCTCAAGATTTTTTATTTTTTTTTAATAATGTGGGCCGTTTATCTAATTCTATCTATGTGAGGGGAAAAGAAACGTCTGTATTGGGCTACAAAGTTTATTTTATATACTTGGAAAGCTCTGTTTTTTTTTTTTTTTATATTAATAGGAGCTTTAGGTATCGCTTTATATGGTTCCAATGAATCAATATTTAATTTGGAAACATTAGCTAATCAATCATATTCTGTAGCTTTCAAAATAGTATTATGTATTGAATTTCTTGTTACTTTTGCTGTTAAATTGCCGATTATGATTACATTTATTTATTATTATTTATTTTTTGTAAGTATAGTACGCATGCCAATTTAGAAAATCTACATGTTCTGTGTTGTATACAACCCAAAATCAGCGAGAACTGTACTCTCTAGATGCCTGATACCATCTGTGGGCATATCACATGGGATCAGGGACACTTTAAATTCCAGCCTGATTTTGTGATGAGCGATACTCGCTCACTGTTCCACATTAGTTATTTAGATTTTGGCCCTTAGTTAGTCATTAAATCTGTTAATTGAGGTGGAAGAGTGGGGTGCCAACAGTCGTTACGCATAGCTGGTTGATCAACAATTGTTTTGAGTTGTTTTGGCTAAATTAAAATAGAGATGAGTTTTTTTTTTTTTTTTTTCCTTATTGTTGATGATCTGATGATCTGATGCAGATGCTCAAATTGGTGTTTGCTATGGGATGAAGGGAGACAACTTACCCTCTCCAGCAGAAGTCATAGGTTTGTATAACCAGTATAACATCAGAAGAATGCGACTCTATTCTCCGGACCCAGATGCTCTCAGAGCCCTTTCTGGCACCAACATTCAGCTCATGCTTGACGTTCCAAACTCTGACCTTCAGATGGTTGCTTCCACTCAGGATGCCGCAAACCAATGGGTGAAGGAAAATGTAATAAACTACGGCAATGTCGGATTCCGTTACATTGCTGTTGGAAATGAGGTGCACACCTCGGATCCATTCGCACAGTTTCTGGTCCCGGCTATGCTAAACATTAAGAACGCAATCAATTCGGCAGGCCTAGGCAACAGTATCAAAGTTTCTACTGCCGTTGATACTGGGGTCCTTGCAGAACATGCCTATCCTCCCTCAAAAGGGTCCTTTAAGGACGATTACCGGGGGCTTCTGGATCCAATTATAGGCTCTCTAGTGAAAAACCAGTCCCCCTTGCTCGTGAACTTGTATCCCTACATCAGTTACGCAGGAGCGCCTAATATTCCTCTTGACTATGCTCTTTTCACTGCTCCATCACCTCCGGTCTCCGATCCACCTCTGAGTTACCAAAACCTTTTCGATGCCATGCTTGATACGGTTTATACTGCCCTGGAGAAAGCTGGTGGGAATTCGGTAGAGATCGTGGTATCAGAGAGCGGCTGGCCTACAGATGGAGGGAAAGCAACTTCGGTGGACAATGCGAGAATCTACAACAACAATTTGGTGCAACATGTCAAGGGGGGGACTCCGAAGAGGCCAGGAAAGCCGGTAGAAACTTACATTTTTGCCATGTTCGACGAGAACAATAAGCCACCGCCGGAGATTGAGAAACACTGGGGACTCTTCTCCCCCGATAAACAGCCAAAATACCCTGTCAATTTCAACTGATGACAGGAATGAAATATACATATATATCCGTGAGTGTGTGTGTGTGGGGGGGGGGGGGGGGGTGGCGCGCTGAACATGTTGATTCAGCCCCTTCTACGTATCAGTAAAATCAATAAGAACACGGTTATCCCTTCTGGTCGCTCGTATTGTATGCAAAAAAGAAGTTGCTTCTTGACATGGGATACCTTTTTATGAATGATTTTTAATTGAGGTCTCAAATCTTTTTAATTTTTTATTTGAATCTTAAAACTTATACGGAATTGAGTCGAATGATTATGACCAAACGGAAGCCATCACATTTGAACACTTCAAATACACCTAAAAAGAAAGGAAGAAAAAAAAAAAAAAAAAGAAGATGGTAGAAATACAACCAAATAAAACGTAAAATAGTGAAGTGCACACCCGCAAGGTTGATCATCACGGATAAGTGAGCAGCAGGGGAGACAGAGTGCACGAAGTAAAATTCCATTCGCCAATTTAGCTCTAAGCTCAGAACCCCCAAACAAAAAACTGACTTCTTAATTTTTTTTATACCCAAATGCAACAATCTTCTTTTTTTTTTATAACTATTCCTCTTTAATCCCGGTTGCCCTTAGCAACTTTACTGTATAAATTTTATAACTACAAGATACTCAAAAGTGTTGTATTATAAGGACCAAAAAATTGGACGTTAATTGTAGACAAAATTTAATTATAATTTTTTTTTATTTCAGTTGGTTTTAATTTTTATAATGGTCAATTATTCAAATCTTAACTTTATAAATTATTTAAATTTAATTTAAGTATCCTCATTAATAATAATAATGATGCTAATATTTTAATATATATATATATAAGGGGAAAAAAAAAAAAGGTAAAATACAAAACCCGCGTAAAGTATGTTAAAGCTCGTCCCAGGCGTCCGCTTTAAGCTCAGAACCACTTTGATTAATTAGTGAAAAAAAAAAAAAAAGGAAGTTTTAAACTGGGATAGGTTAGGGAAATCATGGCCGCCCCGGAGGAGGAAAGCCCTCCGTCGTCAAATTTAGCGGCGGAGTCGTCTGCTCCGGCAGCTGTCTGCGATGGTCGAACCGTGACGGATGTTTCCACTTCTATTGCTACCATTACTAGTAGTGCTACCACGGATCCTTCCCCACCGATTCAGCCAATCCGGACGGTGATTCAGCCGGTGGTCTACGCTTCCTCAGTTCCGGTCATGCCGCCCCCTCCTTCTATGGCTCCAATACCCACGCTTTCCGCTCCCCGCCCCGTAGCTCTTCTTCCCGTCCTTCCCCCGCCGCCGCAGCCTGTCCTTCCGCCGCAAACAAACGGCGATGTGACTAAGGATAGCGACTCTGATTCTGACCAAGATGATACCACCGGTGCTGGGGCTTATGAAATTTCGGAAGAGAGTCGGCTAGTGAGGGAGCGGCAGCAGAAGGCAATGCAGGATCTTTTGATGAAGCGGCGTGCTGCTGCTCTGGCTGTTCCGACCAACGACATGGCGGTCCGGGCTCGCCTCCGCCGTCTCGCCGAGCCCATTACCCTTTTTGGAGAACGGGAGATGGAGAGACGGGATAGGCTGCGGATGCTTATGGCCAAGCTGGATTCCGAGGGACAGCTAGAGAAGCTTATGAAAGCCCACGAGGAGGAGGAGGCAGCAGCTGCTGCAACCACCGTAGCTGCGGCAGAAGACACAGAGGAAGAAATGCTGCAGTACCCTTTCTATACTGAAGGGTCAAGAGAGCTGTTGGAAGCAAGAATTCATATTGCTAAGTATTCTATTCCAAGGGCAGCATTGCGTCTTCAACGGGAACGGAGAAGACGAAATGACCCCGATGAAGATGCAGATGCTGAGATTGATTGGGCTCTCAGACAGGCTGGGGATTTGGTTCTTGATTGCAGTGAGATTGGGGATGATCGCCCACTCACCAGTTGTTCCCTTTCCAGTGATGGAAATTTGCTAGCAACATGGTATCTCTCTCTTTTACACATTCTCTGTTTGGTTATGTTCCTTTTTTATGCTTGGTTGTAAACACTTGCCACAGCTGCTGTCTTATGGACCCATTATTCAGAAAAATGGAATTAAGGTTACTTTAATTTTAAGTTAGGAGTAATTATTGCCAATGCAAGGAATATGAATAATAGTTTCTATGTCTGTCTCTGGTGCCAAAAAGAAAGTTGTGTCTTCAGTTTTGATAGCCCAGTGCTCTTGATGATGCCAATTTGATCAAGATTTCCGCATCTTGAATTTTCTCTTTTGATCCAACATTTTATTTCATAAATGCCAAAGCAAAGCAGGGTAGAAGTTTTTCCCTTCTTGTTCTTGTTTTTTTCCCCCTGTTTTCTTGATATTATCTTTCTTTGTTCTTGTTTTTTCAATGAATGTTCCAAAATGCTTTCCTTTCTCCTGCTATTTCGACAGATAGAATCTGTTAAGGTTTTTGAAATTGTATATCATGCCAAAAAAATATTATGCATTGTAAAAGTTTCAGTTAATTTAGTACCTAGTGACAGAAACGCCAAGTGCAGTGCTGCCTTTAGATGCAAATAATAAGATTTATTGCTCTGTTCTTGTTTTTTAGTGCTTTAAATGGAGTTGCCAGAATCTGGAGCATGCCTGAAGTACACAAGGTTTCTACTTTGAAGGGACACACAGAACGTGCAACTGATGTTGTATTCTCTCCTCTGCACAACCATTTGGCAACTGCTTCGGCTGATAGAACTGCAAAGTTGTGGAACACTGATGGTTCCCTCTTGAGGACTTTTGAGGGTCACATAGATCGCATTGCACGCATTGCTTTCCATCCATCGGGGAAGTACTTGGGTACCACAAGTTTTGACAAGACATGGAGACTGTGGGATGTAGATAGTGGTGTAGAGTTGCTACTACAAGAAGGTCACAGTAGGAGTGTCTATGGGATAGCCTTTCACCCTGATGGTTCATTAGCAGGATCTTGTGGGTTGGATGCATTGGCACGTGTTTGGGATCTGCGCACTGGGTTCAGTGTATTGGCTTTGGAAGGCCATGTCAAACCAGTGAGCCTTTAATCGTGTTCAGTACTCTTTGGTACAAATTAAATCTGCTGAAAATGTGTGGCAAATGAGTTATATGTTTCTTTGATGCCTTTCTCAGGTTCTTGGTGTCAGTTTTTCACCCAATGGCTACCATTTGGCTACTGGTGGTGAAGATAACACCTGTCGAATATGGGATCTAAGGAATAGAAAATCCTTGTATGATACCAGCACACTCAAACCTTATATCTCAGGTTAAGTTTGAGCCTCAGGAAGGCTACTACCTGGTCACAGCATCATATGACAAGACTGCTAAGGTCCATTAACTTCTTAAATTTTCCCTGTTCCTTTTAGCTGTGTGCCTGTGTCACTTAAGTATCTGTTGGCTATTGCTTAAATGACTTGAGTTTATGTTCATCTTTTTTCTTGTTAATAATCCAACAGGTTTGGTCAGGCCGAGATTTCAAGCCTGTGAAAACACTGTCTGGTCATGAAGATAAAGTGACTGCATTGGATGTTGGTGCAGGTAAGTTCTTTCAACTCCAAGTCAATACACATGCCAAATTTTGGATTATTTGCACTTCAATGTTATTGAATTAGCTATTCTTTTGTATGGTTTGTTCATCAATTTCTGTGTTTAAGGTGTTTGTAGATGCTTAAATTTTTGTTATATTGCCTTGAACTTCAGCCGCACGCATTGCAACAAAATCAGGTTGGATAGTTTGATTAAAGCTTCTTGATGCTGCTGGCTTTATTTAACTTATTTAGATGGGATATTGAGTGCTGTAGCATATATTCTGTGAAATATATTGCTTTCATCTTATAGGTAATTTAACTGGTAATTTAAACATTATATTTGATGCATATTTAAATATGTTCTTATTAAAAAAAAAAAAAGAGAGAAAAGGAAAGCTCCTTTGAATAGGTTAATTGGGGCTGAATCCCAAAACAAGGTGATTTTTATGTGCGGGAGTGATTTTTTTTTTTTGTTTGAATTGTTTTCTTTTCTATTGACTGTAATTGAAATCTTTGAGGACCTCAACTTTTTGAGTTGGTAAGTTGATCGCTTTTGTGGCAGATGGCAGATACATTTCAAGTGTCTCTTATGATCGAACGATCAAGCTCTGGTCCAGCAGTAGTAATGAAAAGGAAGCAATGGATATGGACTGAATTGCCTTCCGAGGCTCCTCGTGGGGACAGAGGATAAAATGCTCGTGGGTCCAAATATTGGCCGATGAAACGTCACGAAAATTTTCCCTTCTTATATGCATGCCCCACCCCTTGAAACATTTTCTACCTTTTTTATTACAGGCTGAAAATCTTGATGTATCAGATGAATAGTTTATTTGTATTGGCATGCACATTATTTTGTCCGCAGTGGGAGCAGAAAATGATTTGACTTTGATTGTCCCAAATTTTGCGCATATGATGTGTAGTTTATACTTTCAATCTTTGTGGCATAGGACTTATGATAATCTTCATTATCTAACTAAGGCTTGAGGTTGCAATTGGCAGGAGATTTGTGTTCAAAAGGAGGGCAAGTAATTGTGATTTCTTCCTGCTGTTGACATGGAAAATATTTGAAGGTTTACCTGCAATCAAATTGGACTAATGGCAATAAGACTTCATCTGTCATCCAATTTGGCACAATTTCTGTGCAGCAACATTAAGAAGAAATCAATCTCTATCTGAAATAAATTTATGGTGGATCGCGGGCTTCTATATTTTCCGCCCTGAGAAAAATGCCAAGAGTTACAAAATGGGTAAGTCAAATCTCATAATTGTCATGCCTCAAGATGCAACATTTGATCATATCCCCAGGTATTCCAAAACTGCATCTCACTTCTCTACAGAAATGTGTCCTCGTGCATTAAACCCTATTCCTATATGGCGTGAAGATAGGCCACACAGCAAAACCAGTAAGCAAACGGTGTGGCATTGCAAATAGATATAACCAGGGGCATTTTCACTGATGCAGCCTCATTTGTACCACCCAGCTAGGAGATATCGCAGCAAGAAACAGAAGCAGCATCCTATGGCCTGTCAACGTAGGTAAGCAGATAAATGCATATTAACTGTCCAGCAGAAGCTCATCATACACTTATTTTAAGTCATTGTGTATGCTTTAGAGTGGTATTTGTGCAAGCTGGAGCTGAGTGTCATAAAATGGGTTTTAGCTTGGTGGGTCTCAGGGCATATGCTTATATGCAGCAAGCCTAAATTAGTTTTGGCATCAGCCTGAAATCCATATTAACCTTAACAATTTCAAATTGGTCTTAATGTAGTTGAAAGTAAAAGGTTTCATCTGTCCACATTAGTAGGCTAAAACCTCTTACAGCTCGTTACCCACTACCGCTCAACAAGAAGAGTAACAAGGGTACAAGACCAAAGAGAGAAGCATAATTTATTAAATAAAAAACCAAAATGAATCACCTGAACTAGAAGAAGATAGATGCAAAGCGATTTTTCTGATTTTCTACCAAGCATTCTTAAGGAAACATTAACAAGTGTTCCGTCACTGGTTCCAGTCAGTAATCCAGTCTGAGGATCAAACCTGGGGGAGAAATAAGACAACAAAACAAAAAAGAAAGGACAAATTATTGACCCACAGAAACATTGCACAAGAAGCCCACTAGAGTCTTAAACCATTAGCCTCAAATAAGAGCACAGGAAAAACTACCTAGGGAGACGATGCCGTGGACAATGGATGAAACCAAAGAGCTGACAAATTACAACTGAAAATTATATGCCTTGGCAGGTATTTTGTTGATAGAACTATAAAGAAGGTAGAGTTATTATTAGACCAAACCTGTGGAACTGATAAGAGGAAGTTTAGCACTTGAGGCAAAAAGAAAATCAAGAGTGTTTCACTGTAAGTAGACAAAATAAGATCTCAGTTACTAGGTGGGAAAATACAAAGTAAAAATACATAAGTGAAGATTTCTAGTGGAAAAATAACCATGAAAAATATTTAAGTGTAAGACCAAGAGGGAAAGGCACCTAAAATGGCCTAAAATCCCAACGACAGCCATAGTCATGCCTGCAAAGTATGTGTAAGTATCTCCAACAAATACTGAAGAAGGATACCTGCCGAAAAACAAAGGCCATAGGCAAATGTTACCTTGCCACACACAGAGTACTACCAAACCATCAATACAAATAAGTGCATCAATACCAATTGTAAGAAAGTAGAGCCAAAGAGGTGGCTAGCAAAGGTTGAACAAGATAAACAGAGAATGCATGGGCCTGTTGGTATTCAGGATCAATGGATGCTCCAATTTGCATGACATTATGTATCAGAATCTGCAAAAACCAGTGACCTGTCAAGTGCCATATAGGGAGCCAAATTATGACTATTGAACGAGTCTTACAGCAGATGAAATCACAACTGTTTGCCCAACTTCAAGACCATTTATGCCAGCATGAATGTTAATGGAATTTGTGCAGAAAACTGCTAAAAGCCCCATATATAGCTTGTAAATCCATCCTGCAACGCAAAGGGTTTTCATAATCTTCCCAATTTTAGGGGAGTAAACTGGTTAATAGTTCATGCAAAGAATCTAACAAAGCTTTGAGGTGCATAGCAATGACAAGCATTGTAATTGACCATTTAATTTGACCAAGCTTAAAAAAAAAAAAAAAAAAAGAGTGGCTTACACATCTTTACAGCTTCTATGAAATGAAATATGGTCACTTTCAGGGAAAGACCAGGTAAGTCGTAACCAAGTTCTGACTTCAATTTTGCAATTTTTAACATTACAAATAACAAAGCAACAGGAATAGGGAACTTTCAACTTCTTTACCTTGCAAATACCAAACAAAAGAAATATACAAATATAACCTAAAAACGAGAAAAAAAAAAAGGCCTTTTTAATAAAAATGAAGAAAGAAGCAAAATGCCAGTCCAAGTACATGCACTTTGACAAATGTGTTATGTATCCTTGCAGACCACCGCTATCAAAGCTGCAGTCAGTAGGCAAAATAAATGCTTGAGGCAATGTTCAAACGAACTCCACAACTAGCCATTTGAATGCATGTTATCTACTTTGAATAATATGCTCTACACCACTTTTTTTTTTTTTTTTTTGGACCAATAATAAAGAAAATCCAAGAGACCATCCTAATCTGGCTTGCAAATTAAACAAAATAATACTTTTGATCTCCCATTTCAGTGGAAAAGACAGAATACACACTATCAACTTCTTCCATTGATGCAAGGATACCACTAATAATGAATGGCGTTACATTATTGATGCACATCACAGAAGAAACTTCTCAGTTTGATCTATTCAACATCTTATCATTGATTGTCCATTGACAAGGAAAAAGGCTACAGAGGCCAATGTACAACCATAAGCAGTGCAATGAAACTCATGAACAAGATGGAGAATGCTACAGCTAACAAACTTCCTTAGTAGGTTTACTACTAAAAAATACATATACAAATGGCCAGATATTCATTCCAGCTATAAAGTATAAGCAACTTCAGAAACTTGCACAAATTCCAACAATCTTCTTTCCAAATAAAGGCTTCCATATCTTTTCATATATTTGAAAATCTATATTTCTGTTTTTTTTTTTTGTGTGTTTTGCTTTTCAATTGTTAGACTGATATTCATAACGAGCATAAACAATGTAAGAGAAAGGGAGAGGGATGGGGAGAGTTACAGTAGACCAGGAATATGACACAATGTATTATTCTCAAGATTAGGATAATACCTAGGTCCAGCACCTCAAGGCCAACATATGGAACAAGAGGCTTTGGTATGATGATAGTTGTATGTCCAGCATATGCCATTAACAAAGGAGAAGGGCAGCAATTGATGGCAGTAGTAATTTCCTGCTCTTAAGAATTACAACAAATGTCATAAGTACTTGGCAAACATAATTAGTTCAGACAAGCATATAGAAGTGGCATAAAACAAATATCAGAAAATAATAGGTTTCTCATGTTTGTCAAGGAAAAGGTTAAGATATATGGAAAACCTAAGAGGAGAACTATGCACTCACACTCTCCAGGGAACATCAAGGACATCATCCACAAATCCAAGTAGAGTCATGAAACAGATGCAGGCTAATGCCGCATTGTACTCAACAAGCCACTGCAGAAAGGAAAATTTCAGTACCATGACATTTTATTAGTCAAAGGACCTACATTTTAGCAATTGATCAACACAAAGAAGATTTTTCCAATGGGAACATTAAAATACACTTCAATGGGAGCAACAGGTCAGAAGAATAAGCAACTGTCTTTTCTAAGATTGCGTCAGCAAAGTAAATATTAAACACACTCATCAATAAAATTTTCCCATCCATAAAAAGTCACAGTTGACCACACCTCCTCAATGTAGTCTTTCTTATTGCATTCCCATTAGTGAATCTTCTCTTCATCTTATTTTGCACCCCAAAAAATATAGATGAGTCTTAATGTTAAAGTCTGATGATTTTCACTACAGGGACATTTATACTGCATCACAACAGCCACAGTTTCCCAGCCACCACTGTCATCACACAACAAAAAAAAAAAAAAAAACACCTTGCTCCATAGATCCAAATGACCATCAAAAGAATTGTGATTTGTTACAATTTTTGTGTTTTAGCCTTTAAAATTAGCATGTTGTGCAGTTTTCATACTAGGTCTGTATCTATTGTAGGTGTTTGTATAAATATAAATAACCATATGCATGCATTTTAAGCTATCCAATGACAATATATAGTAAACTTGTGAAATAGCCTCTTACATTGGAATCTGCAGTGAAGTTAAAATACTGAAATAGGATTGCCAACACCAAGAATACTATCCCAACAACAATACCCAATGACTCAGGCCTGCAGAACAGAAAATGGTAAAATGGTGGTATCAAGGAATCTGATAAAAATCACAACATACGTCACAAGGGGTCTAATGATGGTACCTGTATCAATGACAATATCATCCTTTATGCTTTTAAATTATCCATATTTCCATCATATTCTTACATAGTAGCTTAGAAATTTTTCTTCAATAGTTTACATGCCAAGAAAAATATATTTAGATTAGTTGGGCAAGCACTGATTGGGAAATAAACAAATTCCCTCAAACAAAACTTTTGATTTTCCATTTCAGAACCATAGCCAACAAAAAATTTGCTCTTGTTCAGAACTATTGCCACCAATGTCCAACTGTTCAACCCACAAGCTACGTAGAGAGGTTAAGATACTGTTTGACAAGGTTAAAGATGAAACAATGTATGAAAGAAATATTCGGTCAGGAGGATTGCAATCAAAAGGTTTAATCTTAGCATGACAGCTGATAACAAAGACCTAGCCAATTAACATGAAAACACGTAAAATTAAGGATAGCAGAATGTATAAACAAGAAAGCTGACCGCTTTCCAGCAAATAACAGCATAATAAGCACACGTACCAGTTTCACTACTTTGATCCATTGCTACGGGAACGAGCAGAAAGCAAACAAAGGAGAAATATTTAGAAAAAAAAAAAACCTTTGACAGTCTGACCTTAGACACGAAAAAAGCTGCATGCTTTCATGATTCTATTGGATAGCCATTACCAACCCCATAAAGACTGATTTTCAGGTAAAATAAAATCTATGAGCGTTGAACAAAACAGCCGTAAACAAGTTCCGCATCAAATAGTTGAACTCACCTATGTAATATGAATTTTAACCAATATATAGCTAATGAAAAGTACACGCACTCATCGATTTCCAACAGAAACCAAATCTAAAAGACACCCAGTTCACCTATTTTCGGCACCAAAAGGAAAATCCAACCCAACACATTCGCCTTGCATAAAACTATCAAAATTCAACATCGACCCACCTCATAAAACCGAACAAAAATCAAGACGACCACATGAAGAAATCAAGAAAAGAAAAGTAAGGGAGGAAAAAACAAAGAGAGAGGAAAAAAAACTCACACTTTAACAGTGCCTTGAGGGGTGCCCTTCTTATTAATATCAAAGCCAAACAGATTCCTCCTCAAAACGTATCTGGAAGCAAGGGGGATCATCTTGACAGTCAAGAAGAATCCAGCGAGACTAAGCGCAGCATTGATAAGGATCGATCTTTTGAGGCCACGGTGGATATCGTGGTGGAAAAGGAGCAAATAAAAGTAAGGGGTCAGGAGCAAAAGAGAGAGCTTTAAAATAAAAGCTGTTTTTGGAGGTGCGATCGGTGGGTCTGTGATTGAATTATGGGGTTCGGGTTTCAGCTCGTTTTTGTCTTCGACTTTTGCTGTCGCGTTTGTGTCTGTTGCCCCTGAGACTCTCCTGCGAGCTGCCATCTCTCTCTCTCTCTCTCTCTCTCTCTCTCTCCGTCGTCTCTGCGTCTGAAGGCGCGTGGGTTTATTGGCTTGCGCTTTCCCCTTGGCGTCATTGGCTAATGAAATCCTGCCACGTGCAACATGAATCGCCCTGCCACGTAAACAAGAGCATTTTCAATGGATTATACCCTTGGCCGAAAGAAAAACAATTTGAAAATAATAATAATAATAATAATAAATGTTAGGATATAAAAAGAAGTAATATATAATTATTTTATCATTTAATAGAAAAAGTAAAGAAGTAATTGTCACTCATTTTTCGATTGAAAAGTACCCCTAAAAATAAATAATAATAAAAAACAATCCCCACATAGTAATTTGCATTTAACATATATTATTGACCTTTTTTTATATACGCAAGACATTGGCAGGATGAGCCACTCAAAATCACGTATTTGAAATGTGAATTTGAACATCTCGTTCTTGTCAAAAATATCGGACTGGCTATCCATCTCAGCATTGACACCCAGGCGTACTTGAAATTGTTCATATAATTTCTAACTTATGTTTTCAATCAATCCTAATTCTATTATCCTCTAATAAACTATAACATTTATACTCATCAAAAGCATAACTTAAACCTCTAAGAAACAATATTTTATTTACTACAGTTAAAAAAAGTTAAAATGTGTATCATAACTTAATAATTTTTAAAATATTAATCTTTATTTTTACATAAAATAAGTACATCTTAATTATATATATATATATATATATAATATTTCTGAATATTTTTTATTTTTTCAAAACTTTTAAAACAATTACTAAAAAGATACTTACATTGACTTCAATTTATTGAAGGCAACCCAAAAAAAAACAAAAAAACAAAAGGCTCATTTGTAGTAACATTACCAATGGCTTTTTTAAGGCTCCCATTCCTTCCAATCCGCACAATGTGTGTTGGTTATGCAAAATTTCATCCTTGCTGAAAGACATCATTTCGGTATAGAACAACAAATGGCCAAAAATAAGCATTCATAAAGAAACAGCTAAAATGGCGAATACACTCCACACTCCATGCTGCCAATTTGGGTGCGTCGTTTGGCCAAGTGGTGTTCCCTCTGTCCTGTTACTCCTAGCAAAAGTTAGAGCTTGAGGATAAGGCCGATGGGGCAATGATCACTACCAAAAACATCAGGGATAATGTACGAGTCATGTACATCATCCGCAATGCGTTCTGATACAAGGAAGTAGTCAAGTCGCCAACCTGTTTAAAATTTTGAAATCAAATACAAATACTAAAAAACAGAGAGGTTTATTGCTCAATTATCTTTATCTTCTCATTCTTGGGAAATTCAAAGACGCCACCTCAAACACATCCAGCCATACTGATTCTCAAATAAATTGAAAAGAATCAAACTATCATTTGCTACCATTGTCATAATCATTATTTTTCCTTGAAAAGTATCTTGGAAAGTGAAATTTGGATGGTAGATGCATATTGGAATCCCAGTTGGAGAATTTAAAGGGCGAGGTACCTTTGTTAGTCCGCGCCCCATGCCTGTAACCCCAATATGTATAGCCAACAACATTCGGATGTTGCCTTCTGAAAGTATCCACAAATCCCCTTGACAAGAAATTTGTGGCAAATGATTCCCTTTCTTCAGCCGTAAACCCAGCACTTCTTCTATTCCCCTAGAAATTGATAAAATGGTTAGAAAGCATAATGCAAAAGACTTGGAGCCGGTTTTCCAGAGAGGAGGTTGGTGGGCGTGGGAATGCGGTCCTCCCATTCGTGTCAGTCACGGTCTTTCACACCCAATGGGTGTGTGAAGTCAATTAAAAGAAATTCCATTCGGATGCTTTAAGTCCAGTTTCCAACTTCTTAAAGCCCTTAAGACATGGAAATTGAGAGATAACAACAAAATTAAACCCTTTAAATTAAAATCTGTCTTAGAGCTGTTCCATATGCAAGCCAAATCAAAATATATAGTATCTCATAATGATGATCTCAAAATGGCAAATAAAACAAGCAGCACTCTTTACCACAACTAAATTTATGGCTTGATAGTACATTGTCTGACATTCAATTATTAGCTCTAAAACAGGGAATTGAAATCACTTACTTCAGGATTGAAAATATCTATCTCCTGATGAGCACAATTGAGATCACCAGTCAAAATGACAGGCTTTGACTTTTCCAATTCCTGCATCATGCATGCAAAGCAATATACAGTCAGTCCCTACCATAGAAGTAGCGTGACACTGTGTCATCCTAAAACAAAATATATTAACTGAAAAAGAATGTACACCCACCAATATGTCCAAATTCCTGCCCCCACCCCACCTCCCATAAAAAAGAAAAAAGAGAAAAAAAAAACTAAAAAATTAGGTAAACACAGTATGAGAGATGACATGTAAGAAGGAATATGATGATCATGTAAAAAAATTAAAAAAGGAAAGAGTAAGATTAAAGTAAAAAATTTGGAAAATTTAAAAAAAAAAAAAAAAACAAAACGAGGAAAGAAAACCTTACTCTCATGTAATTGCTCAGGGATGGGTCCCATTCTGTAATCCTGTATGACTGAAATTGAAAACATACAATTAAGCCCAACAAAAAGTCCACTATAGATCTAACAATTATGACAAGCACATAACATAGTATTGTTTGGTGATATTGTATAATGATCACTATAGTAGTAAGTTACCAGTCTTCTCAAGCCTTCACCAGAGTTAGGAACATATACACTTAATAAATAAAATGAATCAAACTCAGCCGTCACAATTCGTCCCTCACTGTCATGATCCACTAGCCCAAGACCATATTTGACTGAAAGTGGCTTTATCTGTCTCACATAAACAAACAACTTGGTCAGCACAGTTACAGCATTCCACATGAATCATGACAGAATGGATCCTGGAATCAACTCCATCAAATATGGTATAAAAAACACAATAATGAGTATGAAATGATAGATGTATATAACTCTCTTCAACATGCCCACATACCCTATAGCTAAAGGTCATAATTATATCTTTATAGACTCTTTGTCAATAATGTTATTGTTCCACCACATGAAATAATCATAAATACACATAAAGGGCAAGTAAGGTTGATGTCCTACCACATTTGCAATTGTCTCCAAAATCACACTGGACCATACTATTCAGTTGATGAAGATTATCTCAACAAATCAGCCACAATGGGTTCAACATATCACCAAAGATTGATAAGAATGTCACCACTTCCCACCAAGGAAATATAGCATTAATGTTATTCATAAGCCCTTTTTCTGATGAGCATAACGTAAATATGCACCCAATTCTTCCACTAGGGGAAAAAAATAAAAGAAAAATGTAGCCAAGACATTAGCTGACTGTACCATGAGAGGAGGAGAAGCATACCCGAGAGATAATTGCTGTGCCAGAATAACCAAGTTTCGAAAGGCTGCATGTCCAGAAACAATGCTCATAGCCATCCATCAGACGCTGGGTAATAGACTCTACATCTTTCTCCTATTGGAAAAATTAACAGAGGCAATTAACGCATTGCTAATTTTATCAAATCAATGCTAGAATTCTGATATGATTAGACATTGGTAAACTTGCTTCAGCAATTGAAGATACCCAGAAAAAGGAAAATTTCCATTTAAAAAGAGGGGAAAATGGTTAAACAACATAAGCTATAGTATCTTGCCTGCAGTTTGGTCTCTTGCAAGCACAGCACATCAAAATTTTCCCTTTGGGCAAGTTCAAGGGCAGAGAATGCTTCCGAATTTAATAATGCTCTTAGACCATTGACATTCCAAGACATTAGCTTCACAAACATTGTGTCTCCAGTGGGAGGCAGAGGCCTCATGATTCTAGGGTTATACGGGATCCATCCTTGCTGAGGTTTCTTGTGGGCCAGAAATGTCCAAGGTTCAGCAGGAGGAAACGAAAGTAGATGATCAGCCTTGGGATCTCCATTGCTTGTACCAGAACCTACTTTTCTTCTTGCATGGGAAGGCTTCCCAACTAACAACATTTAAACATGACACAGAAAAATGTTTGGGTGTACTCAACAGTAACTGAAACTTAGCACTCAAGGAACAAGCACGGGGACAAATGAAAAAGGAAATGCTTGAGATGAAAATAGTGCAAGTGCATGAACAATAACAGAGAGACTCAGAAGCATTTTATCATACCTGAAACCTCATCAGTTTTGATTGGAGCCTTCTCAGCAAGGGATTTTTTTGTTCTTCTCTTTCTCCCAACAGTATCATTGCAGAGAATATAGTTTTCATCAGATGCTTTTTTATCCTTTTTTTGCATTGAAATGTTTTCACCACTGATGGAAGCGGCTCGTTCTTCTACTTCCTGAGAACCTTTGTCTGTAAGATTGGGAGAACTTAGAAATGGCCAACATGCATTGTACCATTATAGTTTGAGAAATCTTTTCCATCTTAGCAATAATTTTGAAAAGTCAGAAAAGATAAAAACTTATTTTTAAGAAGTATATCAGTTACCAGTTAATTGCTCATCAACAAAACTCTTCAAAGCAGATACAAGCTCCATTTTACGACCTTTAGCAGGGACTCCAACATTTCTGAAATTTTAAACAATCATAAAGACTTTACGATTATGAGAGATACAATTGCAAGCTCCATGGTAGACAAAAATCAATCCTAAAAGATGAAAACAACAGCCATAGAACTTTATGAAATTATCTTTGGACCTACAACCACAAGAATTTAACCCAGTCCAGTCAACTGTAACAAAGCCACAGGGAATAAAAAATTCAATGGACATTAAAAAACCAGTCTTTCTTCTTCAGTTGTTAACTAGACAACCAAACAATTACAGCCACAAAAAAATAATAATAATACTAATAATAAATAATGAATTGAAAAGAGCTGGAATTATACGTGGTTAAGAATCAGAAATTTTAACTTACCTGAGCATATTTTTCAACTCTTGAACCGTCATGGCCTCAATTTTCCCAGGATCATCCTTGATGCCTTGAATTTCAGCTGAATGGATTTTCCAATAACTTTCCTATTTATCAAAAAGTTCATCAATTTTCAGTACGAAAATTCACTTTAAAGCCTAAAAATGGGTAGAAAAAAAGCTAACCATGACAACCGTTTTCTCAGAATCAAGGCTTGCTTCCATAGGAACTTCCAATTTCTTACGATTCTTGCTCTCAACAGTTGCTGATTTGGGTGGTGATGATGAGTTGGAAAGAAGGCGTTTGGAAGTCATGGAGCACACTCTCAAAGATAACAATGATGGGATCCTAAACTTCCTTGGTCCTGCTGCAATGCTACTACATTCCCCTTCAGTTACTTATACCCTTCTCATTTCAGAACACACACACACAGCAAGGTTATCAAACAAAGACAGGAATGCTAATACCATTTACTCATTCAACATCCAAATCACCAACAAAACCAAAAGGAAACCACAATCAGGAAAGAAAAAAAAAAAAGTTCTGGCATTTTCGACAGTTATGGGAAAGAAGAGACAAGCCCACTAGCCCACTTCTTTTTTTTTTTTTTTTTTGAAAATTTCAAAATTCCTCGTATGGCATCAATTTTCCTTATTTGCGTCGTCTTCATGTTTTCTCTGAACCTACTACAAGGCCTATAAAAAAGCCAAAAAAAAAAAAAAAAAAAAAAAGGACAGGAGAGCGAAAGAGGAAGGAGAGAACCTGGTCCCGGAGGAAGAGAGATTGACGAAATTTCTCAAAACCAATTGCAGAGCTTCGCCTTTCATTTCTTTGGATTTGATTGATCGATTGATTCAAATGCTTTTCAGTCACTTCAACACTATATGTAAATTAAAAGTACATCCGATTATTACACAATTTTAAGAATAATTCGTAATTGAATTTATTTATCTATACACTGATTTAATTTATTTAATAAAATATTTTTTTCGCAAAATAGTTAAAAAATTATATGTATATATATATATAATATGTTTGCTTCCATGATTTTTTTTTTTTTTTTAGGGGAGAAACAATGGTGTTAGTGCTATTATATAGATTACAAAAATTACAAAGTAAAAGCGTATATAAAAATTTAATACAATTCATATTGTTTTAGTTGAAATTAAGTGTATTTTATTCAAAACGTATGAAATTATCAATATTTTGTATGGAATTCATACATAATTTTGTACAATTTATTTTGATGAATATAAATAGAAAATTATGATTAAAACAATTCATATTATTGAATTTTAATTTTAGGGACCCGTTTACACATAAAAGAACTGATTTATTAATTCATCATAATTCTCCCACCATAACATAATACTACCATCAAGAACATCATCATCATTTTCTTTTATTTATTTATTTTTTTAATTTATAACTGTGAAATAGTCACTAATTCTGATGAGGAGATTTTCGGGGTCTTTGGATTATGCGAAAGGGGTGCATTGCACTCTAAATCCTACTTAATGAGAGCCCAAAGGCTTGTTCACGATCATCACCATCTTCGATCATATTATTTTTGCACAAAAGGGTGATGTCACTTATTTGCTATAATTGAAGGAAAGTAGATGTCATGCTTTTAAGTTAGCTTTCCAAGTTCTCTACTTTCCTTGCATAGGTGCCTGTATTACTCTTCTAAGCAACTGACCAAGACACCCCAAAGAAAAGAACAGAAAGTTAGGAAGCGTTCAGTGAAATTTTACTCTGTCAATGGTTGGTTAGTGATTGGCAACCCCTGTTGATAATGAATACTGATGGCAAGGATGAAATCACTTCAAATGTGAACGCGATGTATTTGAGTTTTCGCGAGAAAAATGCATATACTCCATGGCAGGAGGAGACTCTGGTGGAATTGCTGAGGGGAATGAACCATTCTCGGCTGCTATCTGCAAGATCTTCCTTTCAGTTCCGTTACCAATCTTTCTTGAATACATCTGTCCGGATTTTCCAGCACTGGAAGTGTTATTTTCAATGGACGCTGGTGCCGATGATGCTATTACACTTCTAAAGACGCCGGCTTCCCTTAGTCCTTGGACAATGACCTGACGGAAGAAAATCAGGAAAGATTTGAGGAGTAGGACCGTTAAAATCAAGCGCACACATGCATCCAAACTCGGGGGTGAAATAGAAACCAGAAAGGAGATGTCAACCAAAAGCTAGGAGCAGCTGAAACTCACCATGGGAGTATGAATGCGAGTCAAGATACCCTTCTTCATGAGTTTCAGTTTCAGTATTTCATCAGTCCATACTACATGTTCCTGATACCTAATCCAATGAGAATTGCATATTATGAGCAATTATTTTTAATCCAGAGGATGATCCAAATTTGAATAACTTCTCGAGCTCTATCAAGCATTTAAATATGCAACCACTGTTTAATCATCGGATTTGCAGGTAAGAGCTTGATTACATAGGGCTGACATCCTCGTTTGCAATGTTGATTAAGGTTAGACATTTAATGCAGATCAAACCTCTAAAGCTACTTAGTCCTTAACAACCATGTTAAAATATAATCAGAAAAAAAAAAAAGATAGCTATTTTAAGTATGCTTATTACCAGTGAAGCATTTCCTCCTCCGTTGCAGTTGAGGCAATTATGAATGCCTGCTCATAGTGCAAGAAGGATGCTGCAGTGAGCACAATATTGAAAAATTTATCTTGCACACACATGCGAGGTTCTCACTGTACCTGTTCCTAGCCTTTCACCACAGCCTAACGGGCTTTAGGGAAACTTTCAAATCATCCCCGAATAAATTAAATAACCTTTCAATTGAGATTCAACAAAACACGTCCCACAGTGAAAAAAAAAAAAGCCTATGCCTAATACTATTAACAACCCCTTGTCAAAAAGGTTCATAAATAACCTAGCTCAGGTTCACAAAACCAATGCATTTCAAACATACCTTCGAAAAACACCAAAAGGGTCGCCACCTAAATAGGAATTACATAACCAATTCAAAGCATATGGTACAGAAAAAGCATCGGTGAACTTACAGCTCTGTCAAATTCCAACATGAAGCATCTTTTGACATCCACCTTTGTAGGCTTGCATCCACATCGATTACGTCTTGATGTCAAATCAGAGAACTTTGTATATGTATAGTGCAAGACAGCAGCCTCATCCAATTTCAGCTCACTGACAATGTAAACACAAAGCAAATTCAAGTGCTTACCAATAAATAAAAGAGTAAGTTCAACCTTCAAGCACAACTTTGAGGACACTAAGTCAGAATGATAAAGGAAATAAGTAGGCAAGGTAATAAATTAAGAAGCCCCATCACATAGCATCATAATTAAGTGCGCATTCAGAAAAGCATGAATACAGGAACAGCTAAACATTCAAGGTGAAACAATTGAGTTACTAAAATAACCGTACTTTGGAAACTTCTTATAGTTATGCCATCTGTGTGCCCCATTGGGACGAAGATGATCTTGGACACGGGCAGCAGACTTCCCATTTCCATATGTAAGAAAGTAATTTGGATTACCACGCGTTGCTTCTTTATAATTGCCAAAGTAGACATCCTTGGGAAGATGATCGTAGTTCCTCTTGAACATCGAGACCTACACTAACACAAGATGCAACGATGTTAGTGGATATGCATCCTTATATCCTAACCAACAAAAACTACATGTTTGTTGCAAACAATGAGATCCTAGCCGTATCTCAATATGCTATATGTGCACCTCTGTATAGACCACAGTTTGAACAGTATCTCATTAGAAAAACTGAAAATTATGGACAGCTGCATCAAATCCAAATCAAAAGGCATTCCATGAACTAAGGGGCTGTTTGGCATCATGGCCACATTCTATTTTGTTTATTTTTCAATTGAATACTTTTTGTGGATTCTCTCAACTGTTTGTTGTTTCCTATCAGCATCCTACCCCATCCCTCTTTCATACTCTTGTCCACCCACTTTCTTATTGGCACCTCTCTTGGCAATTGATTCCACCACCACCAACAACCATTGTTGCCACTAATGATAAGACTGCTGGCTGTGACTATC
The DNA here is from genome assembly GCA_037897445.1 of Ceriops zippeliana. Classification (NCBI taxonomy): domain Eukaryota; kingdom Viridiplantae; phylum Streptophyta; class Magnoliopsida; order Malpighiales; family Rhizophoraceae; genus Ceriops; species Ceriops zippeliana. The sequence continues at coordinate 125,977 of JBAPLH010000228.1, forward strand.
TAAGCTTGCAGCAACCAATCACCTTGAAGCTGAAAATATCCTTTTGTCACCACCAATGGCACCATTGTTTGTTACCGCCACTCATCTACTGATGTTGCTATCATTTGTCATTGTCATTCCCACTTCTCATCTTTTGTCTCAATTTGTGCTCAACCTCACTATCACAAATATCCAGCTACCCTTCACAAGTCACTTTTGCCTTCTCAAATTGTCCCGCTTAACAAACTTTTCACCCATGCTCCAGTCAACATGCTATTACCAGTACTCTGGCAGAAAGCTTTTATCTGGTCCTCTTAGGCCTTATCTTAAGTGTATCATCAGAAATACTAGAAATCTAAGGGGAAAACAAGCAATTTTGAAATGTTGAAAACAGGAGAAAAGCAAGGTCAATAATAACAAAGGAGGCTCTAGCCTTTACAAATCAATTCAACTTTCTATCCAAAAAATCACTCACTACGTCTGCAAGGTGTAGGAGAAAGGGCATCCAAGAGAATAATACCTCACTGAAAGGTTCTTTGATGTCTGCTCTCTCAACACTACTCTCCTGAAACAAGGCATGCCCCATTACCTATCTAGAAGATCAATAAAATGGAGAATGAAATAAAGCAAAATAATCAAGAAATCCACAATATGACCAATGGGCTTCTCTGACACCCAAATATGGATGACATAACCTCTGAATTTTATGGACGCAGTTCTACTCACATAATTTGGAAATATGACCACATCAACATCTTTAGGCACATCTAACAGCAATTGCCTCAAAGAATATTCACGAGCACCAGCAGGGTGTACCAATTCATCAGTGTCAAGGTGGAATATCCAATCCATGGTGGCCTCCTAGAAATGAATTATAAACACAAACAGATAAACAAAAGAAGGCTGGCCTTGACAAATTGCAATGATAAAGTAGCCTGTGGTGTTGTGCTGTTCTTTAAAACATAATAATAATATCCATACCCTTGCCATGACAATGGCCATTTCCATATTGAGGGATTGCTTCACGAATAACTCGTAATTACAAGGCTTGTAGAAGAAACTTGCCAACCAAGTCTCATTCCAAATGCGGCTAATTTCCAAAATCATAGCACAAGAAACACAATATTAAGTCAAATTTAATAAGACCTGTGTGAACAGAAACATTCACAGACGAAGAAAGTGTCGCTGAGATATGGTATAAAAAGCATCAAGATAATCTTGAAACTGTTCCATCAGATCATGCAAATGGGATAAACTGTTCAATCCGAAAATTTTATTGAAACCCATCAAATTTCACTATCTATTTTTTGGAGTGGACTGGCACCCAGACATCATAAATCAGTTCAGGAATCTATACCTTATCAACAAGGAATTATAGTTCATAATCCCCCTATCTGTACTGACCTGCTATAAGGTATCTGGAGAGCTGAGTAAACCAAGTTTGGCATGACACATGTACTAGGCCCTACTAGTACATGGTAGAGCTCAGGGCCATCCACGAGGCAAAAAAGTGCATTGAAAAAATCCATGTGGTGGAGCACACAAAAAGGATGAATGCAAAAGAAAGTGAGTCCATTCATATAATACAACAGTACACTTGACTTCAACCAGCAGTATAAGGGAACTAACTTCAATCTAACATCAAGTTAGAGAAATCTAGAGTCCATATGAAAACCCTAAATGTATATAAAGACAATTAAAACAATCCATTACTCGATAAATGTAGTTTATATTTCCTAACAATCGTGGCTGAAACATCATATCCTCATTAGAGCTGCAACATCTCAGGATTGAAGGACCCAGAAAAGAACTATGCCTGTTGGAGAATTCTCTTTGGATGCCAAAGTATGTCAAAGCTCACAACTGTTACCATCATTCTTTTCCACATAGGCCAACCATTTAGAGAAATTCTTCCATTCAGGATCAAGAATTAGTCCTCAAATATTTGCTTCTTTTATATCAGCAGCTCAAAGAGGATGACTTGTAGAAATCCTCACGAGTAAAAATTTTAAGAAGCTAAAATGTTCGGCTTACAGAGAGAAATGTTGCATGATTGTACTACATATTGCCAGTGTGCCAATGACGTGGAAAATATCAGATCAAAATGCACTTAGCTCAGTTTATTGACCTTTTAGCTTGTTGTTCCTCTAACTCTTTTGTTCTGTATATAACTGACACACCCTGCAGAATGCATGTGAAGCCCATCAAAATGAAAACTGCAGGGATTTTCAAACACCAAAGTCAAAGAAGTCGAACTGGTCTGTTGAAACCATGCAGTGGTACAATTGGGTTGTACAACATTGCATGACGAAGGAGAAGGAGCAGAAGGTTAGGAAGATTTACCGGAATTGTTTCCAAGACTTTAGACACACTAGGTGAAGCAGCCCTGCCCTCCAAAAAAAGGAAAAAGGTAGAAACTCCAATTGCCTTGTGATAAAATATCCATGGCAAAACCTGTTCCAGGCCAGCAGAAGTGCTTGTAGTGATACATATCTGCTGTGCATGAAAATTATCAGACAGCTAAAAAGTCAATATATTCAAGTTTTATTTTCCAAATCAAATACACCCATTACATAATACATGTAATTACTACTGTAATATGAAACACAGGCACAATTCAAATTGCTCACATAGAAGAAACAACAACAAGAGATACAAACACTTTGAGAGAAAAAGATAAAAATGTGCATGGCTTAAGCAATCAGAAGCAAACAACATTTATGGAAGTCGATCTTAGTTAAACAAAGAACAAATTTTAATTTTTTTTTTTTTAAAAAAAGGCCAACAAGCATGTTTTATATTATTCTTTGCTGATGGAGCTATATATACTGTTCTCTGAAATAGCTTTAGCCATGGCAATAAAATGGTCCAAACCCATACAATTCCATCCAAGCTAAATGATTGATCTTCTCCAAGTTAAAGGTAAATTTATTCCAAACTAACAGAAATTAGACAACAAAAAATGTTATATAATGAACGAAAATATCCTTTGTTTTCTCTCATTTTAATTTTGCTTTCCCCTTTTTTTTTTTTTTTGTTCCTGTTCGGGACGATGGCAATGATCAAATTCATAGCTGCTAACAAGATTGCAAAAGTAAAACCAATCAGCCAAAGCCAATCCAATTCAAAAGTACAAAAATAACGATTGGTCCTCAGTATATAGACATGCATGATTTTACTTTGAAACCAAAAAATAAAAGACACCAATGTAAGTGTAGCGGACCTTGGGCTTCCAATCCTTGTCGAAATCGAACTTCCAGTCCCTGAAATAAGGAAATGACGGAGAATGGATCCGACCCAGGAGGTGATCACATCCAGAACTCGCATTAGAGGCGACAGCTGTCAGGATCTCAGTGCCAGCCTCAGTGGTCGCCGCTATCCTGGGGAAGCGGAGGTGTTGGTCACCATCATCATGGGACAGGAGTGAAATGGGGTCGGTAAGCCCGTCACGCCAATGGAGAACAAAGGCGAAACCGGCAAGAGACAGAGGAAGGAGAGTAACAAGGCAGAGGACACGGGAAGTGAATGCCTGATGAGCAGACGAATGTTGAGGGACGGAGGAGAAGGCGGGTCGGCTCGAACCACCAGCCATGCCACCTCGTAACCAAGAAACAGAGGCCTGCAAATATATAACTATGTGTGCGTGCGTGTGTGTGTGCCTAGATATAGAAACCAATGTAAAAGCTTGTGGGTCACGTTGATTTATAGACTTGCAGCCTTATGGGTAGGCTTGCGATGGCTAGCTAGAGAGAGAGAGAGAGAGAGGGAGAAGCCCGAAAGTGGAGAGTTGAAACTGAAAGTGCTTTAACCAGGTTTTGGAAGTACAGTGGGGTCCTGCCACAGATGCCGAGGGCCGTTATTTTTTTTTTTTTTTGTCGTTGTTCTGTATAGTTATTGTCGTCCTTCGGTTTCTTCTTCACTTTTGTTTCTTCTTTGAAGCTCACGATTTTACGGTTAAACGTTTCAGAAGGGAATTAAAATAAATGAATAAAATTCTTGATTACAGTGTCTTATTGGGATAGTTTTCTGCTTTAAATTCTTCAAATTGAGATTGTGTTGCGAGTCTGACTGGGCTTGTGCACCCTTTAACCAAAATGCACCCTAACCTACCAAGCAAATTTCTTTTATTTCGTTAAATAATTTTTTTATAATAAATTAAAAAATCCATAATATTTAAAATTATTTTTCTTTTTTTTTTCCTCCTTTTTAATATCGAATTCGAGCACAATGTTGTAAAAGTGGCATTTTATCCTTTTTGAGTTTTCATCAAAATTTGGTTAAAGTATTCCGAGTATGTCTCGGAGCCATGATCAGTGACACCATCAAGATATGGGAGCACTCGTCCATACCACATAATCCGATAACTTCAATGCTAAAGTTCTGGTTTCACTTTATCAAAATCAGCAAGACCTTATTTGATGGGAGAACTCTTATAAGCTTTTTGTTGCTTGGCTGTATGTCCTATAAATGTGCCAGACAACTTTTTGATGAAAATAAAGTAAGATTATGTGTGTCTAATCATTTCTAGAGTCTCCCATGACGCCATTTTACGTGCTATGTGGCAGTAGAGCCCTACTGGGGGGGACTGAATTCTACAGCCATGTGATGATTTTGCCAGGGTTGTTTTGAAGATTCTTATTCTCCCAGGGTTTCTGCAAGGAACAAGGGTCTAGCTTGCTACGTGGTTTATGTTGGTTTCCTTTATTGTATTTACTTAATTATCTATTTATATCCTTCTTCCTGTTATTGATTAATATTCTTGATAATACAAAGCAGAATTATAAAATATAATGCAACCAATTAACCTTAATATTCTAAAATAAACCAGCAATTCCATAATACTAATACGTTATAGCCTTAAATCTCCGTTTACGAAATTCTTTTTTATCCTAATGAATTGCCAGACATTAATTTTAAAGCATGGATCGTTAGAAGTAGCACAGAACATCAACCAGCGATGAGCAATGTTGTACTTACTGCTTCCTCTAGGAAAGTCCCCAACACAAAATATCAAAGAAAAACTGCATTGAACTGAGATACCTAAATGTAATAAAGATTCAAATGTGTTAATTCAAAAGCCCGAAATTGTATCACCAGATACAAGGCATTAGAGCCTTTTTGAGAAATGATGGCTAAGGAAAATTATTTCAAGTAATAGCAGTGCAATGGAGAGCAATATCTATACAACATCGAGAGAAGCATTCATAGTTTAATCAGGCACGGGATTACAACATGTATCTTGGCTAATTTCTCAATTAAGAGTTCACAATAAGTAAATTGTGAAAGAATGAAGGACAATCGCAATCTTGACAGCCTGCGTGTTTGTGTTATCTTTTCAATAGCTTCAGCACATCTCCCACCAGGTGCAATGACCCAGTAACCAGAACCTGCAATTCCACATCAAGAAGAGTGGAGCCCTGGTTAGCACAACTGTCCTTGAGAGCTCCCAGATGACCCCTTCTATTAACACCTCGGAGGGCACCTTGGTGAGAGGGGAAAGGAGGGGATGGGGTTGTCTTTAAGGTGTGGTACAATGGGGAGGAGATAGAAGGCATCGTGTGATGCTCTTCTAAAATGTCCTTCCCAGTATTTCAGCTTACAGAGATGAGTTGGATACTTGTTATGTATCCAAATCAAAATCCAGTTACAAGAAGCCTACTTCAAGAGTAAGTTGAAAACATATGGCCGATTTAGTATATTTAAGAAAGTTATTCAAGAGTCAGAATCTATTTTCCCGCACAAATCTCAACAACTCCTCCAAACCATGTTAACAAAAGAACAACATAAAAATTTGATTAGTCTCCAATTTACTTGCCAACCTCTGTCTCAGCCTTAGATAACCAAAATTTGCAACTCGAACACAATTATGTTCAGCCGTGCATGTGGTTGAATACAAGACACAAGAACATGATTCTTACCTGAACTCTTAGGGAAGGGTTTTCTCTAACACAATCTCTCAGCCATTTTATTGTCAATGGCAGTGAAGGGAACACAGTGCTGCAAGCAAAATGTCTGTCGGTGGGTCTGCAATGAGAAGCATCCTCATAAAGAAATTCATGAGGAGGTAGATTATCTGTACTATTCCCCTTGTTACTCTTGTCCGGTAAAGAATCTAATTCTGAAAGCAAGAAAATAATTGTTAGCTCCAACCTTTGGCCCAACAATATTCAGATGCACAAATTGCCGGGGACATTGACAGCAAAAGAGGTTCTCAATAACCCAGTAGTTTTCCATCATAGCATAACTGAGAGGTAATAAAGAGGAAGGTCATAAAAACAGCTAAAATTGCACTTACTAAGAGTATATATGAGTTAGCCCTTCAATGTTTTATTTATGTATTTTTAAAAAACAACAAATATGAACACCACAACTCACTGTAATAGCCCATGACACTGCTGTGGTCAGTCACATAAGCTTTAAAAAATTATTGGCTATTGTGCTTTAAAAGTTGCTATGACAAGTGAACATGTAACAAATGTGAGAGTATGCATGAGGAGGGAGGAAGGGAGAGAGGGAGGCAAAGAGAGAGCGACAGTGAAAGAGAAGGACTTGAGTGCTATTCAGGCAGGCTACATTCAGCATGGGCATCATCATATTATGGTCAAAAGCTTTAACTGAACATCATCACTTCATCATGTTCATATGGGAAACAATAAGTAAATCAAGGTATGCTAGGATTTCAGGACAAAAACATTCAACAACAAAACTATACCTATTCCATGGATAATCTTTTCCCAAAGTCTCTGCAAACTGAATTGCCATGACAAATCCCTGTATGGGGTACTTGGAGGAATGACCGAGGTACCAGAAGTGACCTTGTTATATGTTGACATACTTGGCACAAAGATGGCCTTAGAGAAGTAAGTACCTAAGAAAAAATGTTTCAAATCCTCAATGTTAGTTTCCATGCAGATAATTGGAAACAAGTAAAAATGGCAAAGAAATGTAAAGTTGCATTTCCTAGTGCCATTCCTGAGCAAAGGATGCTTATTCCAATATACAGCCTCATTAAATAAGTTTATCTCATCCAATATGCAGCCTCATTAAATAAGCACCGTGTCACTGGACCTCCACACTAATATTAAATTCCAGTTCTTTGTAACTCTTTTCATTCTTTGATGAGCCAAAGACAGAACTGAGAGAGAAATTGATGCTGCTACTAAGCAGAATATGAAAAGAATTGATTTCCATGACTGCTTGGCTGCTACGCAATCAGAACAACATTCGCCAATACAACAAAATCACCTAAACATTTGAAGGCTGCAAGGATGCAGCTGCTGAGGAGAGACAGGGAGGATGTCAATTGAATAGGTACAAGAGAAAAGACAAACAAAAAACAAGGGAAAAGAAGGAAATGATCCATTAGAAACAAATCAATTTAATAATCAATATCCTTATCTCATGCTTAGTTGCAGCAACATGAACCAATGAATCAAATTACAACAATTTCATTTCATGCCATCAGAAGGTTCAGTTGAGAGAGAGAGATGACTTCTTTTTGAAGGGTGATATACAAATATAACTCAAGGATTAAAGAGTTTCAAAGAAGAAATACCTGAGGAAGCACATGAACTAACCAGCTGTGGAAGTAAAATTTGAGGATTTCTGACCTCCATGCAGTTGAACAAAAGAATCTAAACCATAAAAATATGGAAATGTGAGAAGCTAATGATCCAAACGTGAATAAGCATAAACAGTATGTGAAACAGCAAGAAAGAAAATGTCAATAAACATCATGTCCCAAACTGAATCTCCATGATGAGTTGGAATTTTCACCTTCTTTGATATTTTGTTAAACTCTTCAATACTGCCCCACCGATGATGGTTGTCACCATTTACCCAAGCTTCCCTTTCCCTTTCCCTTTCAATATCATGCGCAGACGGTGACAAAATAGCTGGTGACATGTTTTCTGTTTTAGTGGCACTGCAGAACCATTTAGCACAAGCCTCCATGCTCTCTGGACTGTGAGCTCCATCCAGATAGAAAATCAGATCCCCTGAAGAATTTTCAGCTGAATCTGATGAAATGTGGGACTTTGAGGAAGAAGCACAAACAGTTTGGGCCCTCCCTGCAAGTCGTGCTGTTGAGAGACCTCTGACAAATGCCTCTGGTAAATTAGTTTCCCAGTCATTCTGTTTAACATTCCACAATTGACCAGTCAACAAACTGTGATATAGCCCCAGAAGCAGACAAAGAAAGAAAATCAATTGTATGATATCCTTAAATATAGGCATTAAAAAGACAACCAATGAAAAGAAGCCTGAGAGAGAGAGAGAGAGAATCACCCAATGGATAGCTTTTTGACAACTAAGTAAACTGATTGGACTGACACTAGGATACATAAATAATAGTTGGGCAAAGGAAAAGATGTGAAGTACATGCAATTTGACCAATTAAACAATACTAGGACACAAGCTTCTAACACTTTATGAAGAGATTTTGACAAAATGAACTGATATCCAGCAATGAGTATATTTTTACTATAATCGGAATTGTACACAGTTCATTACATGACAAAGAACCATAGGAAGACAGATGGTAGATAATATACAGTTTTCAAACGTAAAGTCATAAAAGCAAATTGAACTGACATCTTGGAATTGCTTGTTCCAATTTCCTGTTCTTTGAAGCCAACATTTACATAGAGAAATAGCAAGACTGGCATTGGTTAACTGATGATCACCCGACAAACTTAGTGTAAGTCCTTTCAACTTGTTATGGTCAAGAGGTGCAACTACTTTCAGGGGAACCTGCATTGGGAATAGATCAACCAACACTTCAAATCATTAGTCTCTCTGTTAATGTGCACTTCATGCAAGCCTTTGAGGCTTTAGCAATTGATCTTTGAAACATGACTAGTTGACAATATATATTATGTTTTAAGAACATGGCATTTTTAGAAGAAGATAATTTACTAATTAGCAAATGTGTTTATATAAATTATTCAGCAAGTGAGCCTGCTACAGGTTATTCTTGGATGGTACACAAATATAATAAGACTGGTAGCAAACCATCAGAACAAAAAAGGATTGGAATGGTTCAGCAAAATCTGAGTGACAAAGTAGTTGTGCCTAGTTAAAAGTATGATAAATGCCAGATCATGTATAAATGAAAAAAATTTAACTGACAGTCATTTCACAAAGATATCAAAAACTAAGCTGATAACAATGAACTTAGGACTCCAATTACCTTCAGTTCATCAGCCTTTCCCTGAAGAACGTCCATTGCTTCAGCACATTGGGACACAGTAAATGCAGGAATTTGAGGCTTCAGGAGCAGGGAAGACATCAACCCAATTCAGAAAATACTTGAAAAAGAATACTGCCAATTAGAATAATCAAACAGAAATGTCTCTATAAATAACTAACGTCAAAGAAAACCATACTTTGTGATGGTTTAGCCACTGATATATGAGATCATACCTTGAAAATTCCAGCCTTGTGTGATGCAATTTCTCCAAGCGTATTTCCTGCACAGTAGCATGGCAATATGAAACTAAAGAAATCACAATGCACATAAATCATGGAAATTTTGAAGAAAAAGGAATGATTTTTTGCAACTGCAATAAAGTGCAAAATTATCAATCTGACCAGAAATTCATCTTTAAAATAAGATTGCATAGATAAATACAAGAAAATTTTGTTGAGATGGATAAGATTTCACTAAATGGTGTACCTAATATCTCTGTATGATCCATTCCCAAGGAAGTAATGCCACACACAACAGGCTCCTTGATCTGCAAGGTTTTGCCAGAAAAATTCCATCAACGAAATTTCATTATAGTACCTCTTGGATTCTGTTCAATAGCAAAGCAACATTAAAATTTGCAAAAAGCCTCTACTAGCAAGGACTAGTTCAAGGATAAGCTGTGTACCACATTTGTTGAATCCTTTTTTCCTCCAAGACCCACTTCAATGACAGAAACATCCACCTGTAGAATGAAGAAAAAATTGAATGATTGAGTTTGTTTTTGGAAGAGTTTAAACATGAAGCACAATTGACAAGATAAGGAATACACAAAGATGCCAAATGAAAGTTCACTGCATAGAAGTTGAGAGCAGATAATTGCTAGGCCATACACTAACTACAGTGACAAGGAAAATTGCCAACACGGGGTATGACATGTATGCATAACTCATTGACATTTAGATGGGAATAGAGCTCCTAAATGTGGGTATGTCATGTATACATCTCATTGAAATACGAACTTATAATTGCAAAATTTACACACAATTGCAAAAATTGACCACACAACTTTTTATGAAATGAAAAAATAAGGTAACCTTTATTACAAAAAAAAAAACCAAGGTAACAAATCATCATTAATACAAATAAAAGAGCCTGACCTCAAAACAGAAAGAAAAAGCCAATAAACAGGTTTCTTCCTTTTTTTTTAAACTTCAGACGGATGTCTCCAATGGCTTGATGAACAAAACAAGCATGCATGAGAGCACACATGAGAGAGGGAGAGAGAGAATATGTCAAGATACAATAACAATACACGGTAAGATACTGAACAAAAGATGGATGCTTATGCTGATGACAGGAGAGCCAATAACAGAGAATCACCATCAGTGTGGGGCATGGCTTAATGGCTCCAGAGATTCTAATAGATACTATGGATACCTTATCTATAGCCAACACTAGGCAATTATAATTGTTGCATGAACATTTAATGAATCAGGGTCAATTCAGGTAAAATCCAACTTTAGCATTTTTCTTTGGAAATTACTTCAGCAGAAAGGCTCCTCCATACATGACCAAATGTATTGATCAGAATTCTGAATGACAACACACTTTTGTTGTAAGATAATCAATAGGATGTCTTCTGCATTTCCAAAAGACTGATGGCTCTATTATCATTTTGGAGGTGTTATTCACCTAGCCATACTGATATGTATATAAAAAGACAAAAACAACTTATACAACTAGTTTCTGCTCCAAAGCCAAGTCAGAAAAATAACAAGCTTTAATGGATATCAAAGAATCTGTAGCTAACCTGTTCACAAACAAATATTTTGAATGCCAAGATGGTAAGAAACTGAAACAGTGGGGGCATTGGCAGGTCTTCTGTTATATGTTCCTGACAATAAAATCTATATGATCAATAATTACCATTTTAAGATTGGGAATTAGAAAGCAGAAAAGCACATTCAATTCTGAGGGCATCTGTCAAACTCCAACAGTATCATCCAAAACCACTGCTAGACAGTGATCATAATGATGAAGAATCACACAATATTTTTAATTAGATCCAGATTTATGAATGAAGCCCAAAACCCTGTTCCAAGTAATCCAACCATTTTTTTACTGGAAGGTTTCAGATTAATTGAGCAAATGAAAAATGAAATATTAAAACAGTTTCAGTTCTAACAATCCTTTCTTAACCAAAAAGTGCAAAGATGACAAATTAGCTTATGAGAGGAGAAAATGGGAAAATTTGAATACCAGGATAATGTAGTAGTTTCACAAAAACCCAGTACTACTGCAGTAGGATATAACTCTTAATTGGGAAAAGGTGTCAGCATCGAAGTCTAAATAGTAGTAGAGATCCCATGGAAGAAGGAAAGTAGAGCTACAATTATAAATAAGGGGCACCAAGAATGTTCTGCATTTTCAATGCAGCCTAGTGTTTGTTCATGTTTGAAAGTTTGTGCAGACAAAAATGTTGGTTAATTCAGAATTTGGCAACTTCAGCAAGAATACTCAACTCAAATATGAAGATCAATTGAACTATAGAGGTTATAAATGGCACAGCAACACATTGAGCTCAACCTATTGATTGTTAACTTGTTCCACCAAAGAAACAAACTAAACTTCAAGACATGCTCAGCTTGAAAATTTCATGAAGATAGTGAGAAAAGATATTTTAGTAGTAGTAAAGTTTACAAGAATTTGATCATTGTGGACACTTAATTCATATCTAACCAAGAGAGACATGACAACACAAACTTAAGTGAACAAGCAAAAGAAGAATTGATAAGAAGGCAATTCATAACAATGATAACTAGGTTGGAGATCTCTTTTCTTTTCTTTTCTTTTCTTTTCTTTTTAAAAAAAGGCATGAGCATCATGACAAATAAGCTGCCATGGCTTCATATATTATGCTCAAGAAAAAACTTTGAACAAATGCCAAAAAACATAAAAAAAAAACTAATGGACAAGCTTAAGCAATTAGTCATTAATTCAATAGCATGATAAATCCTTTAGCTGTTCAATTTCAAGAGGCAATGACATGAAGCAGAAAAGGCTCAAAGGAAAGTGAGCTTCAAGATCAATGTAGTTCCAAGTCATACAGGAGGTTCAGGTGGACCGATTTGAGATCTGTATTTCCATTTCCCAATTTTTGTTGAGTGGCAAGTTTTGGTTTAGTCTATGAGTGTTCTTTCAAGAGTCTTAGGCATGAGCCCCAAGAAAGTGTAGCAAATTTCATAGGTATCTATTAGCAGCCCAAATCCAAAAGTAGAATACTGTGTGTTGTGTCTATCATCCCTGTGTACATGTTTTTTTCCTGTTGGTTGGGGGAGTCATTTTAAGAGGTCTTCTCCTTCAAGAACAGACGTGGTACAATGAGAACCATAAGCTGTGCTGTGAGCAAGTATGATTGAAAAAATGCCCTAGTGACAACTGTTTTGCAATTTTTCCTTTTTGCACAAAATTCTGAATCATCTAGATATCTGCAACTCACCACAGAACCCGAAAGTTTCAAAATTAAAGTGACTTGCAAAGTATCTTCAAGTCCCTACAATTAATCTTGTCAACTATAGCAGTTATATCTAGATATCCAGCCAACTTCTATCTTGTCACAAAAATTTGCTAAAATAACAGAGGTAAATCGATTTTCTCATTTATTAACTTCAAGCAAATACTGACAGGAACAATTTTTCGTTATCAATTTGAGTGCAGATTCTCTCCCACTTTAAAATGCTAATCATATGCTGCTTCATTCACTTAAAGAAGTAATAATAGTGTTGAACACCTAGAACAAAAGGAAATGTAATTCTTACTCTTCAAATAACAACTGAGGACCACAGAAAGTCAAGAAATAGTACCTTCAATTGATTCCAACAATCCCAAAAATACTGTAGAAATTTATCTTCAGATATGTCCAACCTAAAATAGCATCTCAAAGTCAGGCACCGCACTAGATAACTGATGGATTATGATTGATTAAGAAAAGGTTTTTATTTAGAGGAAGAAACAAGCAAAAGTATAGAAATGGCTAGGTTTAATCTGATCAATTTCAATGGATTTGAACTTTCGTGTGTTCCAATGAAACTAGTGAGGTAGCAACTTGCTTGCAATTAAAGAGGCAAGTCAACTTAGAAAACCCAAATTCACAGCACCATTTCAATTTTCAGCATACAGTAGAAAATATGCAGCATTCCTTGTCAAACTAACACAAAAATCCCACAAATTATATGTCTACCTCTAATTTAAAGATGAAAGAGTCAAACAAAACCATTAGAAATGGGAGATCACCAAAGCATCACATCCAGGGAAGGATAAAACAAAGAAAGATATATGTCACTAAGAAAGAACAACTTAAAAGGCACATTTGACAGCTCAATGGTTATGGAAAAAAAAGGCTCCCTCATTTTCATATGGCATTTAAATATTATGAATTCCTTTTTTAGTCTGTCAATTTGCTGACCATGAATGTCACAATTAGGGGATATGCTATTGTAAGATTAGTTTTCTTGTTCAGAGTACTTCTGATAATGGATTGTAGTTCTTAGCATGAAAGTGACACTTTTTTGCTACTTTTTTCTGGATGTAGGGTAGTATTTGCTGAAGCAAGGTTTACACTAACCCATCTATACGGAATCTTTCCCTCACATCAATCAGGTGAGGAGATGTAAACAGCCCAGTTCGAAAACCACATTCGCGTAAGACAGCCTCACAGAATGTGCAAGTTGAACCCTGAAACATAAATCCATCATAGAAAGAATACAATTACTTAATAGAAGTGTTAATTATGATATTATTACCTGCTTCTCTAAGCCTCGGATAGAAATTAATATAATGGAGTCAAGCATCCAATCAGATGCAGGCAATGATGTGTGTGTGTGTGTGATTGATATTGTCTTTTGTAAAACAAATGAAATTAAAGTATTGAATTCAGAAAGCTGTGCCTCTTTACCACTAAAAAAAATAGTTGTGCCTCTTTTACACTTTGTCCATATTAGTTCATGTTTACCATGTACATTTGGGGTCTCTTATGTTTACAAGAACAATTTATTATTATTATTATTTAAAATTTACTGACAAAAGTATGGTACAAATCTGGATCAGGATCACAAACAGCAGGATTGATTCTCATAATAATAAATTAAAAAATAATATATTTATAAATCCTAATTATAAAAAAAAAAATTATAACGTCAGCCGTGTGGAACATAAGGTAAAAATGACAACTTAAAGAGGGCGTTGATACAGGTATATAACCAGTTTAAGATACAAAGTAAATGTTAGTACAGGGCAGCACCTTCCCTTTGGTCCCAGCAACATGGATAATCTTAAGCCCCATAATACGCTCTTCCAAGTCTAGTATCTGTAAACATACATGAGTTCTTTCCTTCAATCTTTAGGTGACTTCAATTAGGGAAAAGAATACAAAAAGGAAAGCTACTCCAATCTGGCATCATAATCTATTTAAAAACTAAGAAATTCATTTAGATCAATGTCTCTGTAACCAGGAAATAGGTTTGCAAGAGATAAACAAACCACAAGCTTGCTCTTCATAAATAATGAGTCATTAAGTGAAGAAAATGCTGGAAACAAATAACCATAGCAGTTGAGAAAGATGCATGGTTGGTTCCCTCACTCATACACTTTTAAACACTTCCACTTTCTTGGAAAATTTAACAACTTATACCTTAAGATACATGTGCATCCTGTCCAATTTTCCATATTTGCCACCAACAGATGGATGGTCTCCACGTTTCTTACTTGTAATGAGAGAGGTAAGTGCTTCCATGGCTGCTTCATATGATGTTGAAAGAGGCAAGTTTTGAAAGCAATCTTCAACAACTACATGACTTTCCATTTTCTGAATGATTCGAGGAGGCATCTTTTGAAGCCTAAAACCTGAGGCATTCCAGTAAAGAATTTTCAAATTGCATAAAAGGCTCTCACACACCACAAATCAAGATCTTAGTCTATATCATCATTTGTACTGAAATATATTTAAAAAGTATGAGTGTGTAGCATAATTGTAACAATTGTTCTACCTTTGGCTTGCAAATCAAAATTCCTACATCTAGCCATATGATGTGAAGCAGCATAAGGTGGCTGACAAGAAAATCTCCATGGGGTTTTGATGGAAAGTGGATGTTCTCTCTTATGGAAGTGTGAAACTTCAAATATCCCACACTTCGGAGGAGTACTCAAGTGAATTATCATAGGAGGCATCAGCCCTGCAAACAGAGACAGCAGTGAATTGGAAGTACCAGGATAAAGTCAGCACAATGTACTTTGTGCCCTGCAAATGTAGTCAAGGAAACATGGAGTCAAACTTAAGAAAATGTTTCCGCAACAAGCCAACTTGCCCATCTTTTTGCTTGTATTGATGACCAGTGAAATACACTTATCACCCAAAATTCTCAACAATTGCAGCGTATCTCATCACCGAGTTTTCTCTACACAAACTACAAGGAAACACATATGAGAAACCATAATGCTCCCCATTGTACTCTGAAACTGCTGTATGTCCATTACAATCTATTTTCTTTATTTCCTTGAAGGAATATGCAATTAAGTGGTAGAAATTATTGAATTAAACAAGGACCCTCTCATCGTTATAACTAAATGACACATTACAAGCCCACTGGCCAACCAGTATGGACTTAAATCAGCTACCTAAGTTTCTAGTATAAAGAAGATACTAGAAATTCAGATATGAACTAAAGATTTCCCTTTTGCTTCTCCAATGAAAAGAATGAAAAAAAGAAAAACAACAAAAAAATTGCATGGTATCAGACCGAGCAGAAACATCTAGCGAGAACCAAAGACCCAAAACGAGGAAAACATTAATTCTAAAAAAAAAAAAAAAACAATAAAAACCATTTCTTTGTCCAGTTGCTGTACTTGGGAATCCCACATATCCAGAACCCATTTCTCTAAAGTTCTCACATATTGTTAACCAAGCACCCACTGAAACCGGTGGTATTGAAAAAAAAAAAACACAAAGGGACCAACACCTCATTGAATAGACTCACAACTCTTTTCTTTATTTTCCACGCGAGCAGACATTAATAGGAGGAGGTACAACAAAAATAAACCTTGCAAGGAACTAACAGAAAAGACCGGACCAACAATCGGCCTTTGGTCGAGTGGTGCTGAGGTCGTCGTCTAGACATGTGGGAGGAGTTAGATTCCCCCTCTAACACCATAAAAGGCAAAAAAAAAAAAAAAACAGACCAGGACTCGAACAAAACATCGCGTTTTCTGGGTACTTGTAGATGCATATGTATATACAGAGAAAAGAAAGGGAGGGAGAGAGCGACCAAGGCAGCAGGAGAAAGAAGAATATCCATTGCTGCGTGAAGAGAAGAGGGTTCCAAGGTTTTTGGGCTCTTCTCAGACCCTTCTCCGAACTCTGTGGCTGTGACTTCGCGATGTCATATCCCTGAAGGCTTACACGAATTAACAGATACTGCACATATTATTGTTAAATTATTAATTAATAAAATACACATTATATTTTAAATAAAAAAATAATAAAGTTTTGAAACTATTTGTAGTATAATGACTGATAATGGCAAAAAATTTTATTCCGAAAAAAAAAAAAGTATAGAGGGCGGCGCACGTGATCATTGTTATTTTATTTAGGGTTGGTGGGTCTGGACCGGCCGGACCAAGATGTTTCGTTTTCTCAAGTACTGCAACAAATCAGAAGTCGTCGTTTCGTTGAATGTATAATCCTAGGATTTTAACTACTTTGACCCCCCCCCCCAGCCCAAGTACTCTGTTACAAACTGAAAGTCTAAAATGATGATTTTTGCTTTTTGGCTTGGCGAAGCTTCGACATGATCGACAAAGTTCTTGGTGTCCCGAATCCAATCTCTTCTCACTATTAGTCAATTCCCTCCACTGGACAAAACCTTTAAAAAAATCTAAGGCAGGAGTGTTATTGTTGCTGGGATATCTGCAATTATGAAGAATGTTAATCGGGTAAGATTTGGATGAAATCAGATTGAAGAGGGCCCAAGTATGGACGTGAAGATTATATTGAATTTTACACTCTACAAGATGAAGAAATAGTAAAAGGTTTAGGGTTGAGATCTGACAGTTAATATTTCGATACTTAACTTTATGAAGATATGATGAGATTAAAAAAAAAGAAAGAAAGAAAACAAATTCAAGTTTTAATGGCTACAAAACAGAATTTAAAGAAGAAAAAAAAACAAAAATGAAGAGGAAGAAGAAGACATGCTCGTGGACTTTTGTGTCTTGAACTTGTTTTCGATAAACTCAGGGACCAAGAAAAAATTGATTGACTAATGCTATTACAAAGCGCTTGAAAAGATTGAACGACCATTCAAAAGGTCAAGAAACTGATCCACAGCATAGGATCCAATTGATACATTGAAACGAATTGCTGGCTAGCTGCTCTGGAACTTGGAACACATGGAGCTGAGTCATGACTCACGAGCTGCATGGTAAAAGAAACTCTTGCAAGTACCTAAGACCATCATCAACGCTGACGTACCTCCAATTTGATGTATCTAACATCCCCACGCCAATCTTATCAATCTTAAAACCACCACCACGACTGATTTCATTGTTGCAAAGCTCCAACTTCACGTCTGCTGAAATACCACTCGTGGCGTTGAAGTTGCTCAGGCGACACCCCGGCGACGGCAGCTCCTCCGAGAGCCACTCTTGAACGGCACCTCCAGCAGCTGGGAATGGTGATGCAGACCCCACTTTCCCTTCGGAATCCATCATGGTGAAAACAGCCCTCCAACCTCTCAACGCCACGTTCCAGGTAATTTTAACAGGTTCCTGCATCTCTGGCAGCCAGTGCACGCAATCTTCCACATCGATGTCGAACCTGAACACCCCATTTTGGCCTCGATTCGCGATTTTCTTTGACGGGTTTTGCCAGATGAAGACCGTTAAAATTGTTGTTGTTGTTGTTCTTCTTCTTCTTCTTGGTGCTGACCACATATATGTGAAAGTCAAATATGAGATCGTCAAGGGAGAGGCGTGGCCCGAAGGGCGTTCTCACACGGCTCTCGGCGGCAACGTGGACGATAGCGTATAAACGGTGGTAGGGGAGCGAAGAGTCACTCAGTCTGATGAGGTTGGAAATGGAAGGGTAATATGCAGTGCAAATGGGTTGCCAAATGTGGTCCGAGACCATGGAAACGTACCAGGACTTGGAAACACAAGAGGCAATAGCGAGGTCTTTCGGTTCAAGGTAACTGGCAATTAGAAGAAGAACCTCCCAATTAGGTGGTTGTTGGCCTTGCACTTTTCCAATTTTCTGCATTTTCAATGCTTTGATGCTTCGGTTGATCAGGCTCGGAATTGCAGTTGGAGTTTTTATTTTTTTATTTTTTTTATTTTGAGTTTGGTGAGCGGAGGAGGGCGGCTTGTGATTTAAAATAGGAAGGCAGTGCGCGAGTGAGCGTTGTGGATGTGGCGTGGAGAACTCAGATGGCACGTTACATGGCCTAGCCATCCTTGTGGATAACGCGTGCACAATGCGTTATATGTATGTGAAAGGCACGCTTCAACCAAACGATGGACATATATATGTGAAAGAAAGTTGACGGATTTGGAAATGGTTGGTAGAAAGAAAGTATTGATTTGCAATTAAATTACACGAGAAAACAATATTATTTGAATTTATAAATATTTAATTATAACATTTTTAATATTATGTTAAAAAATTAATGTACCCAAAAGTCTATGTAGATTAATATCTGGATAAGAACAACAAAGAATTAGGAATCTAAAAACAAGAGAAGCACACTGCTTCACATCTCCTCTGCATCTAAACCAAAACGACATCAACGTCCTACCCCCTCCCCCCCCCCACCCTCCCCCCAAAATCTAGTCTCCATCATCATTGACTGAACAATGGGACCCCTCTGGTGCTGATTCTTGTTCTTTACAAGTAACCATTAAGCGGCGGGATACATAATTTGCAGAACCTAAACAGTAGCTGGACCGATGAAAGGAATTTGTTTTATACTCTGATCATCCGTCTTGGAAAGCCTATGATTAAGCAAAGGCTAAACGAATTGGATTAGTACCAAAGCTTCTAGAGCATTTACACCATAAATTTTGCAAAAGTGGCACCTGTTTTCTATAAAGCTAGAGGATGGATGCTCATGACACCTGACCCTTAATGGTGTGAATTCGCGAACCAAAACATACGCTTAGATCACGAGAGGTTTCAATTTCTTCACATCAATTCGAGTTCAAACCACGGACTGCCTTTGATTGATCTTTTTCTGTCACCAGAGCTCGTCTCATACACGTCAACTTTCAAACAGATTTAGCGACATGCATTTTCCATAAAGAAAAAAATCAGCCATAACAAAGAAGAAATACACTTCTTTTCTTAGCCATTTTTACATGTTCTTGACAGTTCCTTTTGGTTAACTGAAGATGGCATTAATCAAGCAAGGAGTGAACCAACGGCTGCGACCTTGCTCAATAAAAAGAAATTTAAAAAAAAAAAAGAAAAAGAAAAAACCTATTAAAGAAAAAAGAAACTACTCTGGTTAGGTTAAGGATAAACGGGAACTTGAAGTCATTCGGCAAGGCTTGTTTAAGCACTGAAATTAATATTTCATGGCTTCTGGACTTGTTTCCTCTGTAGAACTTAATGATCTTTATCCTTCTTGATGCGTCGGCTTCAATTCCAAATCCTATGTGATACAGAATCAGAAACAACATCATTCATAAAAACGGGTACAATGGTCCAGTGGTGTCTCCAAAATTGACTGGATATCCTGATTTGTCCTGTTACCTGGCAGAAAATCCAAAAATCTTAATGTTTGCAACATTTTCAACATTAAACAAGGAGATGAGTCGTACCATCTCTGTGCAGCCCATTGGTTGGTACAGGCAGAGAAACAGATGATATATTTTCTACTTCAGTTTCACAAGACTCCACAAACTCCTGAAATTGAGCTTCCAGACTGTAAAAATCCTCGACAGCATCGAGATCAAGTGCATCTGGCAGCAAAACAGCGACATCATTGTCATCAAAGCCGTCACCCTCCGTGTTGTCATAGAAACCATCCGCATCCTGGTGCTGAATGAGCCAATAATTATGGTACCATGCTGAGGTTGTAACCAGTTGCCACCACTGTGGGGAAAAATCCTCCATATGATGATTAGCGGCAGGAATAAACAGAGAGCATTAGGATTTAGCCTTGAACTTCCACCTGAAACCAGGGCCATCCTCTTCAATCCGGCGTGCCTCTCGTTAGGCAAAATTCAAAAACATAAAACATGTTAATTGCCATAGTAAAAGATGAAATGGGGGTATAAAGCGCCCCCACAACTAAACAGTGGCGGATTCAGAAAAACTTGTCGGAGGAACAATCCGTCCTTGATCATAAGGCATCTCATTTCTTCCAATTGAGTTCTATTACAAATGATATTTGATCACAAACAAAACCATCATCATCATCAGCCCATGTCATATAATAAAATAAAATAAAAACGAACACACTGTACACAAACGCCCGTCACAATGTACAAAGAAGTCTGCATCAAAGTTACTCTGTTTTGAACACCAACGTTCCTATAGTTTTGAAACAATTAACCGTCAAAAAGTTTTGTTGGAAAAATTAAGTAGAATTAATTATACGTTATTAAGGAACCGAAAATATGTATATATATATATATATATATATATATATATATATATATATATATATATAAGATTTCAATATGTACGGATGCCTAATGGCTTCTGCAGGAGTGTATTTACTTGGTCAACTTCATATCATAACCGGTCGTAAACCCCGTTGGCGCAGTGGACGTGATTAATTGTTGACTTAGAATTTCGGTCAATCGATCAAAATTGTGGCCTAGCAAATAAAGAAATTATTTTTTATTATTTATGAGTGCAAATTTTTACGGTAGAAGTGTAAGTACCACTTTTTCCTTTTTTAAATTCTTTCAAAGGAAAGGAAAAAGCAAAAAAAAAAAAAAACAAAATTCAGCGATCGTAATGGGCGCAAACAAAAATTGTGCTGGTGTGATGTGGGGCCAGTTTAGGTTCACCGAAACCCGAAAATTGAAATGGTGCCTTTGCACACACGACATGTCGGTCGGTAGGGTCTTACGAGGGAGTGAGTGGGAGAGTGAGCACGGCAGCTTCTTCCTTCCACAAATAATGTGTCGTGAAGTACACATTCTCAAATTTCACCCAAAAAAAAAAAAAAAAAAACCGAGAGAGGGAGAGAGAGAGAGAGAGAGAGAGAGAGAGAGAGAGAGAGAGAGTGCTGGGACCAAACCGGTAGGGGCTCCTTAAAAAAAAAAAAAATTTAGTTAACCGGCAAAAATAAAATAAATCAAAATTTATAATTGATTAATTGAAATGATATAAACTTATTTTTTTATTCCTTTACGGTTTTAAATTAAAGAAATGTGTTTAATCTGATTGAACAGAATTATTATATATCTATTATTTGTTTTTATTCTAATAATACTAAAAATTATTATTAATAAACTATGAATAACAAATAAACATCATTATAGAATTATTATATTTTAAATAATTGCATATTCATCTTATATATAAAGACTTAAAAATTTTGAATTTTTTTTATTAAATTTAACTTTCATCCAATTAATTATTATAGAAAAATCAAATCAAATGAAAATTTTCAGTTAACTGAGACATTCAATTTCAATTTCAAATTTCAAATTAACATAATCATTTTAATTTTATTTTCTTTTTAACTTTTGATTTTGACACACATACACACATTAATTTTCTGTTTCTTTTGATTTTCTATTGAGACTGTTGCGATTGCAATGCCTGGCTTAAAAGACAGGAAAGAAGAGTCATCAAACTTCCTTGGAAAACCCAATGACACAACCTCCTCAAAATCCAATAGACATGGACTCATTTTTTAAGAATACTCTGATTATTAAGCATTTAAGCCTCTATTTTTAAGATTTTAAGTTCTATTCTCCTAATAGAGACATGACATTTATGATAATTAAAAAGAATTATTTATATTTGTACAACTCAGATGAGGAAACCTTAAAAGAAAAAAAAAAAATCACAAAGAAGCCTCACGTCTCCCCTTCACCACCCGCAGCCTCGCCTCTCTCTCAGATAATGCAAAATTGTTCCTTTCTTTCTTTCAATCCTACCCATTTAGCACCGAAGATGATGTCAGAAAGATTAAAAATAAATGGCCAATTTAGTTTTCTATATTCCTTTTGAATTGTTTTAGTATTGGATTGCCTTTTTGTGCATATAACTTCAACATGCTCGATAGCACTTGCAAGATATCATCCACATGGATTCCATACTTCTCTGTTTCTCAATACACTGAACTGAAAAATCACATCAGGAATATAGATATGATAACAAAACTAACAATAGTATCCACTGTCAGCATTTGGCAAAAGTATCCCTTGTTCATTTTAACAATTATGAGATGACGTATTTGAACAAGAAAACATACTCCACCAAAAACACACACAAAAAAAAAAAAACATCAAACAATCAAGAGCGTATAGCCCCAAAGCCATACGGGGTGTGTCCTACAGAACAGTCTTGGATAATGAAACTAAAAATAAAAATTAAATTGCAGGGCTTTTTGCGCGCAATTTGTAGCATGCCTGTTTTTGTAGGGTCATCTGCTTACTGAGATATCTATTGGCCCCCATAAAGACTATGATTGAAACTTGAATAAAGCTGTGTCTTGTGCTTCCTTCAGGTTTCTTCACACAGATAATTAGCCAAAACATGAATATGCCATATGGTTCTTCTTGGAGATATAGGGGGAGAAATAATGAGTGATGGGTGCCGAGGTGCTGGAGATTTCAGCTGGAACAAGTACTTGAGTTTTACCGGACGCTATTCTCTTTCCAGCAACATTGGCATAGAAAAGGCCGGCGATGGCTGGTACAAAGACATCACTCTCGGAACAAATGTAGAAATCAATGACTTTTTCAAACTCAGAATCTTGGGACTCTAGGAACTTTGACTTTTTCTCTGCAGGTATTATGCTTTCCTGCATCGATTAGTTTCTTGTTAACATCCAACTTGTAATAAATTACAAGGGTTTATGAAGAATAAAATGGGCACTTTCAAATGATACGTGCTGTCTATTGCATTTTACCATTGGATTGTCACAATGAAATGATACCAATAGAACTTACATGTGGACAAACAAACAAGAAAATGCCACAAATAACCAAATGGAAGGGTAGGAGAGATAATGCCTAACCTTGGTGTAAGTTCTTGGGAAGATATCCTTCAAGACATCGAGGTTTTGTCCCACCTTGACTGAGTTACATAGATTGTAGTATCCTTGTCAAATCCTATCTTCGTCAAAAATATTGCAATCTCTCCGGCATTGTAACAACTTTTTTTTGGGTCATTGCTGCCTCCATGGCAACCCTTCTTTCCCAGTACCTCACCTCTCAAGTCCACAGCCACGAATCGACCATCCGACTTGTGACTCAAAATTTTTAACCGCTCCATCATGGAGTCAACCACCTCATTAACTTCTGACTGCAACTCCAATGTTCCAAACATTGCCAAACATGCCACCGGATCAGTACTGCTTACTTGTGCAGTCTTTCTCATGTTTACTGAAGGGAAATAAGTAGCCAGCCTTATGTTGCCCTTTGTTCTAAAGGTTGGTTGAATGTGCTCTACAATATGATCTTCATTCACTCGATTGGGTACCCTGACAACAGCAGTATCTCGAATGGACACATCATTAGGCAGATCTTTTACCACATTGACCACCCCAGCCAAACTTCTTGCAAACATCTCAACATCATATATTTCTTCAAACTTCCTACAAATTCTAATGTCTGTCAGTATCTGCCCAAAAGCTCTCCATAAAATGGACTATTACATCAATTAACTTCACAATCTATTTCTGCAAAAATTATATTTCTTTATGGTTTTGTGCCTTCAATCATTTAAACATCAGAAATACTTTCAACCAAGATTTCAGCTGGCCGACTCATGTGTTGTGAGCAATGTCGCCATGCATACGAAGGACAATAGTAAGCTTTTCTTGGCAAGAAAAATAAAAGCATGCCTTATTTGCATTTGGAGTGGAAAAAAAAATAATGGAAAATCAAAAGGCAGGAAAAAAAAAATTCCTTGAGAACAAAGTGAAAGTAGACTAACCTTTCTTCACCTGGTTTGTTTCCTCGAATGTCCGGGAGTACAAGAGTTGCTCCTAGATGCCTTGCAACTACCACTGCATCACTAACCTGGAGAAGGCAATGACCAGGAAAGATATGCAAAGATTGGAACGATGCAAAGCAAAAGGATCTCCTCATATAGGAACAGCATGAAAATGGCACAAAGGAATTTGAATTGTAAAGAAGATACTCAAGGATGTAACAAGAAAAGAGTTTCACCCATGTTCCCTTCCTGATGTGTTCCATATCAGTTCCTGAGGGAGTCTTTGGACTGTTTATAAGGGTTGGGTTAACCCTCCATTCTGGAACTAGCTTTTGTGGTGGAGTTAGGGTTCAATTCCTTATCAGGTGGTATCAAAGCCATACCTCAGAGGATCGGTGGGCGCATGTACAAAGGTTCCCTGCCATCATGCCGATCGCCGACTGAGGCAGCACACCATGCCGATTGCCAACTAAGGCAGCACGGGGACGTGCAGTTTAAAGGGGTTGGGAATGATTTGTCCCATATCAGTTCCTGAGAGAGTCTTTGGGCTGTTTATAAGGGTTAGGTCAACCCTCCATTCTGGATTTTATCCCTAAAATGAGCTATTTTACAGATGATGCACTGGTATTATATTGCCGATTTTTTTAGATGTATTTGAAGTCAATGTCACAAAAAGGGAACTAAATGGCATTTCTTTCAAAAAAAAAAAAAAAGAAAACATTTACTTTGCTGTAAATAATTTTTCTCCAAGCATTTTTAGAACAAACATGCACAGTGAATTTGCTAAGGCCAATGACCAGGAAAGATATGCAAAGATTGGAACGATGCAAAGCAAAAGGATCTCCTCATATAGGAACAACATGAAAATGGCACAGAGGAATTTGAATTGTAAAGAAGATACTCAAGGATGTAACAAGAAAAGAGTTTCACCCATGTTCCCTTCCTGATGTGTCCCATATCAGTTTCTGAGGGAGTCTTTGAGCTGTTTATAAGGGTTAGGTCAACCCTCCATTCTGGAGCTAGCTTTTGTAGTGGAGTTAGGGTTCAATTCCTTATCAGGTGGTATCAAAGCCAAACTTCAGAGGGTCGGTGGGCGCATGTACAAAGGTTCCCTACCATCGTGCCAATTACCGACTGAGGCAGCATGGGGACGTGCAGTTTAAAGGGGTCAGGAATGATGTGTCCCATATCAGTTCCTAAGGGAGTCTTTGGGCTGTTTATAAGGATTGGGTCAACCCTCCATTCTGCAGTTAATTTTTGTGGTGGAGTTAGGGTTCAATTCCTTATCACTTCCCACACAGGATTTTATCCCTGAAATGAGCTATTTTTACAGATGATGCACTGGTATTATATTGCCGATTTTTTTAGATGTATTTGAAGTCAATGTCACAAAAAGGGAACTAAATGACATTTCTTTCAAAAAAAAAAATAAATAAAGAAAAAATTTACTTTGCTGTAAATAATTTTTCTCCAAGCATTTTTAGAACAAACATGCACAGTGAATTTGCTAAGGCTAATCTATCTTTTGGACATTAGCTGATAGGCTGATATATGAATTGGGGAAAAAATAACCCCAATAATTATCTGGTTTTCATAATATTTGATCAGAAATTAATCTAAAGAGAAGGCTGTCAAGACATTAAGCTCTGTCACAGCCAATAGAGCATGCCAAGAGAAATTTTAAACTGTTTCTGAAGCAATCTCATTTATTTAGCACAGCATGAAATATAAAAATGACTAAATCAGCTAAACGGTCAAGAAGCATCTAAGGATACCTGTGATACGTGGTACTCTGGGCCGTTAGTTAATGAAAAAGTAACGTAGCCTTTTCCTTGCCCTACCTCATCTGCTAGCAAAGAAAAAGATGCATATCAAGAGGAAAATCAACCGTACAAATGAATGTCTTGTGATCATGCGAGCACATGACCATGCAGGTGATGAAATAACTACCAGAAAAAACATCCAGTGACTCATTTGGCAATCAACATGACCCACCAAATTTTGATTTCTCCCAAAGTGGTTTTAGTTGTACTTTGTCCATCATCCAAGGTCCATTGCTCTTCTTAGAGAATGTCACAAGGCCTCGCTCTGCAACTTTCCCACCATCAAATTCAATGTCCCTGGCTTCTCCAGGAAATTTTTCCTTCGTGAAACAAGAAATGCAAAGAAAATATGAAATGGAACCAGAAAGAAATCAACAACATTAAATGACTGGACTATGAATTCATGCCATCAAACAGAGTAATATTTCTTGAGAATTGACATGTTATCATCATACTGCAAGAGGGCAATTTCCTCTGCTGCAAAGCGATAATTAATTTTGGTAACAATTGGAAATATAGATTAAGGTTTTGTCATGTTTTTTTTTTTGTGCAAATTGTTGAAATAATATCAAAAGCAATTTCCATACGAGAGAATTGAGATGGGGATGTTGACAGAACGTGTCAACACTAAATAGAGGAAACTCAACCACCAAGAATCATATTTACTTAACGTAACAAATTAATAACAGAGCTCATGTAACAATAATCTAACTCAAAAGATCTTAACCAATTGTCAAAATGAACAAATTAAGAGAAACGATAAGTTGAGGTTAATGAGATTTTAGTGAACAAAGGGCAATTGAACCCTGAGCACCTCAAAGCCACTTACAGCATCTGGAAAAACAACTTAGTTTGTAGACCTCATTCATGATATAGTTAAAGCATATCCATAAATACGTATAAATCTTGCTAGACGACTAATTTGGCAAAGAGAGAAAGCAAACTGCAAAGGGGTTTTAAAGATCTAAGCAACAGTAAAAGCTCCATTAGAAAAACAGATCAAGAATGACACCAAGAGCTGTAAAGTGCATATAGAACAGCAAAAAGTACTTACTTCCATCGGAGCATAGTAGTCCCTCTTGATCATGTCTCCAAGCATCACAAACATTGTAAGTGTCAGTATGCCAGCTACCACTTGCCTCAAATCTACACCCATTATGCTTCCCTCTCTCTCTCTCTCTCTCTCTCTCTCTAAAAAGCTTCTGTCTTTCTCCCTCTAGTACCACATAAATACTACCAAGACCCCACCTAAATTAATGGCAACGAAGGGGGCGGGGGTTTAGTTTAGCAGCTAATAAAATGGGGGTGTGGAAAGGTCAGAGCATTTAGAAAGAGAGAAATGTGATTTTGTAAGCTGAAATAGAAAGTTTAACAGACAAAAGAGTACAAGCCCAGAGGTCAATTAGCTGAAAAAGGTAGACAAACTGTGTGGCGCGGCAGATACAAATACACCCTTTGACTCCTCTTCTCAGTGCAAGCGTCTTCTCGCCGACGCTCTTCCCGAAAGCGATAGCCCACCTTTGTCCTGCTGGTCACTTTTGGTTTTTCCCCCAAGCACCATTGTTGGCTTGAAGTCACGTGCAGTAAGTTTGACGCAACTCAGACAGAGCGCCCATAACCTGCAATTTTGCATCATAATTAAAAGAAGAAATCTGGTTCGTCGTATATTTTTAATCATTTGATTTATAATCACAGCTAATACTTAGGATTATATAATTGCAATTAATAATTATAATAATTAAATATAAAATTATATTCCTGAATCAAGATGTCTTTCAAGGATTTATCTTCAACTTCTTCTTAATGGTGAAAAGAAAAAAAGAAAAGAAGCAAAAATGATATAAATGCAAAACTATCTTTAAAGTAAACGTCCAACTGAGGGTTGGAATCTCCAACGCGAAAATGGGGTAGCTGATAAGTAAACATTGCTGTATCAACCATTTGTATACAATGTTTTGATTAAACAATGTCAATTTATTCTTGTTGGCACCCTCAATTCCGCCGCATCTAACTCTAATCAATGAGTTTTTAGACTAATTTATTACCCATTGCCATTAATTTAAGAACATTATTCCTAATCCTCTCGACATTTCTCACTTCCATCAAGAAGCACAAGCTTGCAACGAATTTTCAACTGTATTCTCATAGAATATATTATCGAACATTTCAGCATTTTTTCATTGACATTGGCCCAAAAAAAAAAAAAAAAAGAAACAAACAATAATACCTGATAAAAATACTAAACTGTTGTTGTAAAAGAAATTTCATAGGTCAAAGTGCTTGGAAACGAATTTTAGCTTCCTAACAAATCACAAGAACATTCTTGTGATTTTTCTATTTTTTAAAATAAAAATAAAAATAAAAACCCTTATTTTCTTTCAAGGGTATTTATTATGTAAGTCTAATTTCATTTGTTAATTTTTATGGTCTACCTAACTAAATAAAGATGTGTCACCTCAAGGATCAACCCAATTGACTAACCTTCTTAATATTTGTCAAGTCTTTTGCAGGCACTCCCTCCTTTCATTAAGGCGAAAGACCTGGCAATTGACATATCTCTCTGTTAAAAAGAAATTATCATTTTGTGTATTTTTTATCATTTCTTTTAGTAATTAATCATAAATAAATTTGATTCAACTATGGTCATATTAATTATAGTAATTAAATTATTTTTTAACTTTGAAAAGAGTAAACAATTTATAAGTATTTTAGTTAAACAGAATAAATTTTTTTGTGCAAATTTTTTTAACATAAATTTAAAATATTTTATTAAATAAAAATTATAAATTAGAAACAGTAGCTTTTTATTATAATATATGTTATTTTATTTATAAATTTTTATATTTTTATTAATATTAATATTTTATTTTTTACTATCTAATATAATTATACAATTTTTCATTTGTTTAAATAAAAAAAAAAAAAGAAAAATCATATTAATCAGCCGACGTTTGGTGATAAGAGTTTCGTTCTCGTCCACGTTCATGACGTTTGGTGCAAAAAAAAAAAAAAGACACAAGGA
Source organism: Ceriops zippeliana (assembly GCA_037897445.1). Classification (NCBI taxonomy): domain Eukaryota; kingdom Viridiplantae; phylum Streptophyta; class Magnoliopsida; order Malpighiales; family Rhizophoraceae; genus Ceriops; species Ceriops zippeliana. Next base: position 155,166 of record JBAPLH010000228.1, read on the forward strand.
ATTTTAATTTGGTTGCTTTATATAGGATAGGCATAAGAATCATTTATCGTCGAGTTTTTCACTCTTTATTAAATAAATAATTTTAATTAGTTTAAAATTTAAATCTGCATAATTCAACAGAGATGTACATGTTTATAAGAATATCACAAAACTTTTCATTCCCGTCAACAAGGAAGAAAAATAATTATTGTCTTCGTCATCAAACACAAGCCAGCCGGAAAGACATAAGAAATGTCTTGAAATTTGGTCCGAATTGCTAACGTTGTTGGGAAAATCATCATCCCCCTCCTTCTTTGCTTACTTACATTGTAAAAGAGAAATGGTGCCACAAATTTATTTTCATAGATAATATAAATTCCTTGATTTACTTATATTTTGCCAAAGCAACAATATAACATTCAAAGATTACATAAATTGTATGCTCTACTGGAAGGAAAAATTCATCATTATAATGCAAAAATAAGATTAGCTAGACGACATTGGATTTTTCTTTTTTTTCTTTTTTTCTTTTTTTTTGGAGAGCAAGGCATTCGATTAGTTTGTCCAATTTCCGGTGAGACGAGCCGCCCTTTTCTACAGCTGCTCGTGCCATTCTTCCTAGCTCTTGCGCCCTCTCCCTGGCGTTTCTCCCTTCATCTCCTCTCATTAACTCCTTGACCTTTTCGCATATCACACTTCGATCAACGGTCATGGTCTTACCTCCTTCATCGCATTCTCGGGGAATCATGATTCCCGCTCCGAGTCCCGTTGCAACGTACTTGGCATTCAGCGGTTGGTCGGCTGTCACGGGCCATGTTAACAGCGGGACCCCATTGACAAACTCTCAAGCACTGAGTTCCATCCGCAGTGGCTCAGAAACCCACCAACAGCTGGGTGTTCCAAGATCCTCCGCTGGTCCACCCAGTCGCGCTCAACCAAACCCATCTCCTCCATCCTTTCTTCCCACCCATTTGGTGGGACCCAATTTCTTGATCTGATCTTCCAGATGAACGGCTGTCCGCCCATCTCCAGCCCGAATGCAATCTCGTCCATCTGCGCGTTTGACAACTCAGCTTCCGAACCAAACGATACAAAAAGCACTCTACTTGGCTCTACTTGTTGCTCCAGCCATTCTTTGATGTGCGAACGAGATTGCTTCTTATCATTGTTTTCATTAACTTGATCATCATTAAGAAGGAAAAGCGGCCCCAAACACCATGCTCTGGCGTCTTCTTGGTATAAACTTTCAAGGGCAGCAATATTTTTGTCACCTTCAAGCTGTTCAAAGCTGTTAACAAGAACGCCCCAGCTGTTCGTACCCGCTTCCTCAAGTTCCGCGATGACTTTGAAAAACTCATCGTCAGGATCGCCTTCTCTAGCCACCAAAGGCATGTCTGCCTTTATTATTGGGAATGGAACTGATGATGATGAGCAAACAGTTGATGATTGTATTTCCTCAGAGCAAGGCAAGCCCCACAGCATGGCTGGAGCATGCAAAGTGAGAGACTTGATTATAACCATCGGCAAGGCCCCCATTCCATGGAACACAATCCGGGGAATGCCGAATCTCCGACAAGAATCCAGCGTCCAACCTAAGAAGAAATCGGAGATAACACAAATGGGGAGACCGGCAGTTTCAGTATTGGCTATCATGTCTTGCAAGATGTCTTCAAAGGGTTTTTGAAGCAATCTGTTGGCTCTAACAAAAGGAAGCAGGAGTTGCATTGAAGGAAGATGGGCAGTGTTCTCGCAGCCTTCAGGCAATTCCTTGATTTTTGGAAATGGAATTACTGACAAGGAGATCGCGTTAGTGGACGATGAGATTTGGGAATGGATGAAACCAGCGTTTGATGGAGTTGTTATAATGGTTACTCTGAGGCCACGCCCTGCCAAGGCCTTGGACAAGTCTATCAATGGAATGGTGTGGCCTTGAGCCATGTACGGGAAAACAACTACGTGGAGTGGTGGTGGCGGTGTTGTGGCTGTGGAAGTGGGAATGTCCATAGTTGCGAGAGATTATTCACAGCAAATCAGCTTTGAAGAGTTGCGTTTAGCAGCATTTGTTTATATATGCAATTGGACACATAAATCCTTGAAATCCAAATCACAAATGAGGTCAGCGTCATTAATTACAAATTAGAAAGATAAGCAGATTTGGTCATACAATAGAAACTTCCAAAATTTGATAGATTCTTCCTCTGAAATAAAATGTGCATCCATAGCACTGGTAATAAATGCTCTACGCGGTCATTCATTCATTCATTCATTAAATCCTTGCATCTGTGTATATTCGAGGAATGCAGGCTTTTAAAAATAAAATTTTCCTTTGTATGTGCAACATTCGTTCGAACCTTTTAATTAAAAAGTATCTTTTAACGCATGTTTGTGAACAAACATGACTTTTCAAACATCTTCAAATTGAACGATCGTGTCTGTTGGTCGTTTGGGAATGACCAGAACAGGAAAATAAATAAATATATATACACAAGTAGAAATACTTTGTTGAATGATATATCATACAAAGAAAGACGGATTTGCATAAAATTTGTATTATGTAATTATAATGTGAATAAAAAATGTAGAAAAAAAAGTGAACAAAGATACATATTTGAATAAAAAGCATTGTTATAGGTACAAATATTTTTAAGGAATGGTTTAATAAAGATTTTGTATTTATCAAAAGTCAGACTCAAAAAACTGCTATCTTAAATACTATGCAACAATTCAACATATCTAAATAATAATTTTGAATTACTGTTATAAGTATTTTATGTTGTTGTAAAAACACACCTTCTGATTTGGCCAAAAATAAGAAACAATAATTTAATTTAGAAATGGGATCCATACATCCAAATTCCCATGTACCAAAAACCAAAAAACAAACTTCTCAAAAAAAGAAAAGAAAAGAAAAGAAAGAAAGAAAGAAAAAAAAAATAGAATAGAAAGAAAAACCCCAATAGAAGGAATCTATAAATCCGGACTTTGGAATTGCCATGCACGAGAAGTCTTTAACCGTAAAAGCATAATAGCAGCTTGGACATACCGTTAACTCATTCAATAACAACGCAAATACGGGGAGCAACAATCTCAATTTTTTTTTTCAAGTGATAAATATATCACTGTAAAAGAAACAAAATAAAACAAGAAGCTAAAACAACTCAGGTAATGGCACCACTTCTCAGCCGCGCTACACCAACCATATCAGCCGGTAACAGAGTTAGAATGCTTGGCGGAGGAGACTTCCAGACCAGGAGAGGAGCAGCAGAGGAGACACCAAGATTAGCTGTGAAATCCGTGCCAAAATTCCCTTCACGTATGGTGTGTTGTAGGCGACAATCCCAAGACTTGTTCAACAAGTGCAAGCATTCAGCTATGAAGATCAAGTTCCAGTTTGTTCTCTGTAATTTTTTGTATTGCAAGCTTTGAATCAGTTTCAATAATAATGTATCGAAGTCCCCGCTCCTATGCAATCTTCAAAGTTATATGGATGGTCTTAAGCTCAGCATCAACAACCATAGAGACATCTCCAAACCCAGAGAAACCGAGCAACCATTGGTCGCAAACATTCCTCAATAATCCACAAACCTAGCCAGCCCCGGTACTTCCCTTTGCGCTATCATCAACATTGATCTCCACCCACAATTCATTAAGGGCGTGCCACAACTAATCAAACTAAGAACTCTAGTAGTCCCTGTCCCCGAGCTTCTTCGCCCGCAATTATCTGTATTCCATGTAGCATAAATCTCCACAGGTCGCCATTGGGTATCAATTACTACTTCAGGCGGGGTAGAGACATCCCAGCAAAAATTCGTTGATTCCTCCAATTCCATACTTTCCGAAACGTAGAGATAAAAATTACCTAAAAAGAGCAGCCCAAAAAGATAATCAACTCATTTAAGCACCCTCTTGAAAAAATACTTAATAAAATTATAGACTACTACAATAAAATAAATTAGTAAAAAGATACGTACACAAAGTGTGTTAAATAGTATTCTTAAGAATAATCTTTGCCCATAAATCAATCATCTTATTGTAACATATTAAAATAATTATTATCTTAGAATAGGACAAATCTTTCTATTAATGTGCATTTCAAATAATGGGATAATAAAAATAATTTAATTTTTTGATTAATTTAATAATAAATTATAAATTGTTATAAATGATATTTTTTTCTCTTCCAACAATAAAAGAAAAAGACTATTTTATATTGATAATAACTTATAAAATAAAATAGTGTTGAATATAAATTCCAATGATTATAAAATAATTATTCCAACAATTATAAAACTGTTACTTGACTAGGTATAAAAATATAATAATTAGTCTTTAGAAATTTTCTAATTTACAATAATCTTTCACAATTTTAAAAAAATAATTTTGTTTAGTTAATTAACAAAATATGACACATTATTTTTTTGTTCTTTTTGAGTTATTAATTAAGGATTAAAACATATACTTAAAAGTATAACAAAATAAAACTTTTTATAAATCATAATTTTTAATGAATAATATAAATTCTTTTATATTATATTCTCTAAGATTATTTTGTCTAATATGATTGGAAATTGTTAGGTCAAGTACACTTTTGATTTATTTTTATGTTCTTTAGGAGTGACCCTACTTTATTCCCCTATAGTTAAATTTATGAAGTGCATATTTTAGTAATACACAATTTATAAGAAATATAGAATTAGTTTAAAATATAATTCAATTTCAAATATGACAATTTTTATACTATCTACTTTATAATTTTGATAGTACATATAAAATCAATTAGTAACTTATTATTATTCATATAAATTTATTTTAAGAGATATTCTATTTATATGTTAGATTCTTAATACTCTTCATCATATTTTATAAATATTAATCTTATTTTCTTTAATGTAATTTACTTTAACTTTTTGTTTAGTAACTTAATTAGAGAATTATTTTAATTTATTTTTAACTATACAAAATCAAATTATCACTTCATCACTGAATAATTCACTTTATTAACCATTGAGTCAGAAAAATATATCTATTATTTTCATTATATAATTTGCTTTTGATATGAGTAATAAATATTTGACTATTACAATATATCGATACTTATACTGTTGATTTTTCTTATAATATAATATCCATTAAAATTTTATTTATTGATTTATCTTTATATTAGTTATATCTAAAACACTAAATTTTTAGCTCCATAGGGGATTAAATAGAAATTATTTATTTAATATACTTTTTAATCATTATACTACTTTTAAGGATAAATATGTCTTATTTGAATCAAAAATTCAATAAATATTGTTATATTTCTTTTAATATAATGGATAATACATTATAAAATATCATAGTTGGATATATGTATGAAACTTATGGTTTAAACCAATGTCCCTTAAACACACATTAGCACCTTTATACTAACAACTATAACTTATGATCTATCTATATAAATAGTAATCAAAGAACATTTTAATAAAATTAGCATCTTAACCAAATCTTTATTGAACTCTTTTCAAAATAAATTATAATTAATAACAAAATAGAACTATAACTCATCTTGTCAAAATATGTAAATATTCTCTAGCCTTTAATAACATCATTAAGTGAGAAAATATTAGTAAAACAACAATGTCAAAAAAATTGTTATTTATTTACTGTATAATAATTAGACATCTTGGTTTAAAATGCATTAAAACCTTGAATTTGAAGAGCTTAAAGCAATAAAAATATGTATATAATAACTCATGTCTTAGACGTAGCAAATATTTAAAGGGTTTAATGTTTTATGTCATATAAATTACTAATAAGACATCAAGAGACCAAAGGCTTAGATATAAGAATTCATTAAAGAAATTGTCTCAAACACCAATAACTTTAATTTTAGTAAGATTAAGACTAACATTTACCATATTTTTATGTTTTCCTTGCAATCTCAAGTAACAAGGACAATAAAAAAATTTTCAAAAATAATAAAATTATAAAATAAGGTAATGTAATATACTATTAAATTATCATATTACTATATTTTCACTATGTTATTTAGAATCATAAAAACTATTCTCTTAAAATATAATAAATTTTTCTATCAATGTGTACTTCAAATAGTGATATAATAAAAATAATTTATTTTTTTATTAATTCAATAATAAGTTATAATTTTGTAAATGGTATTTAGTCTCTTTTAAAGATAAGAGAAAAAGACTAATTTATATTCGTCATAACTTACTCACTTACAAAATAAAATAATATTAAATATAAATTCTAATAACTATAAAATGACTAGTTTAATAGTCATTAAAACAATAATTTAAATAAATCTAACAATATGCTAATTAGTTTTAAAAAATATATTAATTTACAACATCTTAATCCAATGTTTAAGAGAATTGAAAGGTCTATACTAAAAAGCTCGATAGTGAAAGAGAGCAGCCCATACTTGTTGCACTGGGTGCAAGTAGAAAGAACATGCTTAAGTTTTTCCCATCGAGGGCGACAAAACTCGCACAAGCCATTGTCAATATGTTGACAAGCAAAGCGTAGCTCATTTATAAGAAGTTGTTCGCACTAAACTAACCAAAGAAACATCTACATATATGGTAGTTGCCATAGCCACAACGGGCTCTCCAAACTAAGCAAATCCTCCTATATTAGCCGGTTCATGTGCACCTTTAACCGAATATGGTCTTGACACAGAGGCACATAGTAACTTATCCCGCAGACCATATAAAATAGCCTTATAAAAATTGAAGTATCAGATGATTGGTGTTTCCATCCAACATACTCTCTAGTTCCACTTTCCCTCAGAGTCAAGAAATCACGAACTGGTTGCTATAATTCACTTGGTTCCATATAAAGACCACCCATCTCAACTATAGGACATTGGTTTGCCCATGCATCACCAAACTCGTACAGAAGATCCATATCTCACATAACATCGAAACCCTTTACAAAGTAGCTCCCTACCTTTTAAAACATTAATTTCACAATGTCGTGCATAATATTAACTAAGAAATTACACTAATAACACTTACTGAGCCGTCTCCCTGTAAGTTCATAACCTACAAGTTTAACAAATTATCGCTGTCAATATTAATATAGCAAATTTTCCTTGACTTTCCTTGGCCTGTTTGGCTTTATTCTTTGGCCAATTTTTGGCCTTTGGCCTTACTTTACGAATAATATGAATGGTTAAGAATTGTTAAATACAGTGGAGACTGAAGTCTTAGGCTTTTGTTGCTTAAGGGTTTATAATACAAAATCCTTTAAACATTTAAAAACAAAGTGGAGACTAGCCAATAATAATAATAATCATTGAGAATGAAGTAAATTTATTAGATTGTAAACCTTGAGTCTTCTCTTTAAAAATTCATTATCTAGCACATTATTTCATTATTAATGATATTGTTAGAAATTATCTTAATAAATTTGCATACTTATGAAGATACTTTAATGTGTAATATTACAAACTAATTAAAAGATCGATGCATCAATTTTGTGCATTTTTTTTTTTTTTTGTATTTTAATACATAATTAATTTCCATCTTGAACGAGAATTTTATATACTTTTAACCAACCTTGCCCTCTAGGAAGAAGGGCGGGAAAGCCATCCCATATTTTAGAATCTTCTGATGGGTAAAAAATACTTTGAAATCTTCATTGTAATTAAATGGAAAACTCAATATTATATTTCTTTTTCTAAAAATAAAAATAAACAAGTACAAAAAAAAATTACTGATTTTTAAACATGGATCCCAAAAATTTGCAATTCTAATCGATCAAATCACACAAAGTCAGATATTGAGAATGTTGGAATGGAAATTGACCATCTTCCTGTACGAATCTCGGATGACACCTATGATTATGAGCTAGCTATGGAAATTATATGCATAAGATATATATTTTTCACTAAAAATAATTAGATATTAATTGTTAATAGGAGAAGGTGTTTTTCCAGGTCATACGACAGATCAGAGACAATTTTTTTTCAAAAAAAAAAAAAAAAAAACTCTTGTTTTCTGGGGAGAATGAAATACAATTTTAAGAGTTGTGATAACACAAGAAATTTCTTTTTCTTTTTCTTTTTCTTTTTCTAATTTATCCTCTCTTTTTTTTTTTTGTAATTTTTCAATATCTTCCCCTACAATATACAAAAAAAAAAAAAAAAGTAAATAAAAGAGAAAAAAAAGTGCCGAATCCCGAGTGATAAATAATGCAGATAACTTTTGATTGCTTTGTAGAGGGGGGGGTGAGATGAGATTCAAAATGTTAGGAGTTGTGATAACAAAGGAAATTTCCTTTTTCTTAATGATTTTTTTTTTTAAATTCTGCCCAATATCTTTTCCTACAATCCACAAAAGTAAAGCAAATTAAAGAAGGGGAAAAAATAAAATAAAATAAAATACTGAAACCCAAGGGGTAACTTGCTCTTACCTTTTTCCATCACATTTATGCTGGCAATACGCATTATGCAATATGAAAAACAACGTTTGAGAAATTGCATGTTCAAAATAAAATGCCTTATCTTACTTGATCATACTTGACTTTTGTTATATTTTCACATTTCATTTATTTCTATTTTTTTTTTTTGCTTATATTAATTATTTAAATTGTATATTTACGAAAATCTAGTATTACACGTTGCCACGACCTCCGGGTCCCATCTAGTCAAACTAACACTGCACGTGGTGGTGGTTAAGCTAGCTTTTTATGTAATTAGGAGATTTCTGGCATTACAAAAAAATACAATTTAGAACAGACAATTAAAATGCTTTATATTTTATATATATATATTAAAGGATACTTTTCGAAAGTTAGATGCATTTGGTTGATTCTCTTAGTTTTTCTGTGAATGAGGAAGAGTAAGCCTATGTCTTCTTAATCAATGGTCAAGATCGTTTTAATTTAACTGTTTATGTATGCTTTAGTTTTAGAATTTCTTAGAGTATTCCATTCCAACTCATTTCTAACGTTTTAAAAAAGAATCTATATTTCTTTTTTTTCAAAATATTTTGCAACTCTTAAAACCTTCAAAAAAATTTTAGAGTCTTCTTCAACTTTTTATAATTTTCTATAAAATTCTATAAATTTTTAGAGTATTTTAGAACCCTTTCACTATTTTAATTTTTTAAAAATATTATGTGACTTTGAATTAATTTATTTCTTAATTTCTCATTGGCATAAGAAGTAGACAAGGTATGGATAATGAACGTAATGATGATGTTAATTAGTTGCCCTATGACCTTACTTTTGATGTTTAGAAGAATAATTATAATATTATGAGATGAAATTTTATATTAGATAAAAAATAATATCTTGAATTTTATAAAAATTATATATTTTTTAATAAATTATTTTAAAAAAATAATGAGCTGTAGTAAATAATATTAAATTTATATCAACTTAAATTTAATATTTGTTTCAAATATTCTACTTGAAAAATAAGAAAAGATGTATAAATAAAATAAATTATTTTTTTAATTTCTTCAAAATTTTCATTAAATTTAAATAAAAAATTATTTACTTTTTGATTATTTTCTTTATTTACATATTTCTAACCTATCCTTACAATTAATTAAAAAATTATTTTCTTTTTCCACAATTTTCTTCTTCGACATCCCACTCTAAATTCAAACACGTGTTTATTAACAATTATAGCGTCAGAACTCGAGAGTCGGGGGCGGGGGGGAGGAGTTTTCAGGCGCTTGGCGAGTTTTTGGCAGACCAATTTAACCAAAACTTACGTACTAACATTGAGGATTTCTTTTATACATCAAACTTAATGGTTACGAAAATTTAACATATCTTTAAAGCTATAACAAAATAGGAAGAGAGTAAAACTCGGTTAATAATTTTACACAATTTGATCCAACCACGTTGGGTATAACCCAAAAAATAAAAAATAAAAAAATAATACTAATAATAATAATAATAATAAAGATATAAAACAGATAAAAAATTAAAATAATATTTATACAACTAAATATTACGATATGTGTAGTTAATGATAAATACAATAATATCAAATACTTTGTGTTTAAAGCCACAATCTCTGCACATCAAATTTATTATTATTATTTTTTAAAAAATAAATAAATATTAATCAATTTTATTTTGTTTTGTGTTGGTTTAATTGGATTGAAATATTGGACCGGTTCAGTAACATTGTTTGTAACAATTAGCTACTTGAACTGTCTCAACGACTTTATTACAAATTTCTAACTAAAGACACGAGAGAGTGGCATACTATTATTATTCAAATGCGATCCAAATGGCCGGCGGAAGTTTGTTCCCGGCGGCATCGCTGACCGGAAGCGGGCGGCCGGTCCTCCTGCCAAAGGAGGTTGAACGCCAACTACTCGACGCCGTGGACCTCGAATCCGATGATCAGGAAACCCACTCCGAGTCCAATTCCTCGCACGATTTCTTCTCCGCTTTGAAATCGGGTCTCCTTATCCTCACCACCCACCGTCTCCTCTGGCTCCCTGCCAATCCTCCCAAGCCCAATAGTAGTAATGTGAACGCAATCGGCATCCCTCTGGCAGCTATCACCCACATATTTTCCGCAAAGAAGTCCGCCATCAAGACCATTTTCCGCTCCCCGCGTATCCGGTTCCAGGTCTCAGCGGCGGCGCAGTCGTCCTTCGGGAGGAGCGTGGTGGTCACAGCGGTGATTAGAGGGAAAGGGGATTGGGACGGGTTTCTGACAAAGTTCTGGGAAACTTGGAGGGCGAGGGCTTGGGAGGAGGAGCCTGATGCGCATGCTTCTTCCTCTTCTTCATTGGCTTCTGTTTCGGGTTCGGGCTCTGGTGCTTTGAACTCCTCCGGGGGAGGGCGTTATTCGAGTGATGGGTCGATCAGGATGGTGGGGGTGTCTGGGATTCTAAGGAAGGAGCAGGAGATTTGGGAGAGTACGGACAAGAGCTTGCAGGAAGCTTTTCAAGACTTGAATGCCCTCATGGTATTCTTATTTTACTTCTTTCCCTGCTTCACATTTCCTTTTCATTTTGTTTTTATTTGTAACTTTAGCTTAATTAACGACTGGGGAAAAGTAAGAAGGAAATTGAATGAAATTTGAGAAACCTTTGGTTTCATTCTTCTGCGCATGGATAATGAGCTTCTTGAACTATATTTTTGTATAAGCATATGGTTGCTAATTTTCTAGAAACTTATAAAAAAATCAAAAATCGCAACCCCAATTAAGATTAGCCTTCTCATGTAGTTTGGGTTCTTCTCCTCAAGGTTGTCTTGCCATTATGCTTTTTTGTCTTATTTCCTTGGCTGCTAAAATGAACTTGGTTTAGTGGAAAATAAAGTTTGAGGTTTTTTGGATTTACGGTTTAGTAGCATTACGTTATTGGGAGCTTTGGTTGGTATGTTCACATCATTTCATTGCAGATTCCTAGATTTTCAGAATTATTTCTCGAAATCATGTTCAGTCTGGTTATGGAATTTCTGAAATGTGCATGGGTATGACAACCTATTCAAGTTAATAAATATATTTGAGTAGATTGGTTGTCATGAGTATTTTCAGTTCAACACTAAACATGATTGCACCATTGGGGCACTGACCTGTATTTTCATTTATATCTTAGGTTCTTATTCTTCTCTCTCTCGTTTTTCTATGTGCTTTCTGATCTACATGTGTTCTGAATTTTCAGGGTAAAGCTAAGGAGATGATGATGCTAGCAGAGAAAATGAGGCAAAAGCTTATGTCTGTCTCAAATTCTCATACTGCAGCTAATGATGAAGAAATGGATTCCAAAGAAGAGATGCAAGACTGGTTATTGAGTGTTGGTATCATATCTCCAGTAACTAAAGAGTCTGCGGGTGCTTTATATCACCAACAACTCTCCCGTCAGGTCTTTTCTTCCATCTTTTTATGTTTTGCATCATCATAAGACTCACTTATCTTTCTCCTTTTAGATCAGTAACCTTCCAATAACCCTGTCCCTGTGTGGCTTTCATTGGGGTCGGGAGCTCTATCTATCTATATCTCCAAACGGTATGGAACTTGTAAGATCATATTTGTAGGGGAAACTATTCACAATGCAGGTAGATGTGCAAATGGTCAAAGAACTTGTAGTTGCCTCCATGTGTGTTCCAATTTATACTCTTTATCTACCTTGGCAGCATTGCAATGATAAACTGTTCATTTTACCAATCACATGTTCTAAATTTTAGAAACAACTTAGATGACTCATGATATACTCATAACATACTTCTAGCTACTTTCCATGGTATTCTGTAGAGTGTCATGGTGCCTAATTGCTCTGCATGTTGCTTTATTTTTCCAGTGCCATTGCAAACTGTCATCAAATTGTTAACATGTTAGATATATTCAAAATTTGTTTGATTCTCCATTTTAGGAAACACCTCATTTTTCTTTCATTTTTTTAATTAGTTGGCAGATTTTGTCAGAATTCCACTGGACAAGGCTGGAGGAATGATTAATCTTATAGATATGTATTGTCTTTTCAATCGTGCTCGGGGCACAGGTTTGTTTGATGCCATAAATTTTCCTTTCAATTTCGATTTCTTGGAAGCTTTTGCAGTGGTGGAAGAAACTCATTTATGATTCTTTCACAGAATTGATCTCTCCTGAGGATTTGCTGCAAGCATGTTCTCTTTGGGAAAAGTTTAATGTGTATGTACAATCCTATGCGGGATTATGACTTCCTGTTTTGAAATTCATAGTCCAGGGAATGAACAATGTGATCACTTTGTTTTTCTTTGACAGATCAGTTACACTTCGGAAATTTGATAGTGGAGTCATGGTCATCCAGAATAAGTTCCACAGTGATGAAGAAGTGATCTCCATTCCCTTTGAATTGACCAAATCATATTACAATTTTTTTCCTAAGATGAAAAGTAGATTATATTTATGGTCAATTCATTTTGGCATTTTTATTTTTGAATGGATAAATTGAAATGGGCTGGAGGCTTAGGTTTGCACCTTTGTTTATTACTGAGATGGCTACTTATCTTGTATGTTGCTTGATTAGTTTTGTAAGTAAGGAAATTTTAAGAGCTAATCTATTGGAAAGGTCTTTGAGAATTTGAGATAAGGATGGTAACCCAAAATAAGATGTCATTTGACCAAATTCTGAATGGACGAGAACAAGTAAAGAAAAAACATCTAGCAACACCTGTGCAGGATACAAATCTTAGTTTAGCAATCAAAGCCTACATCTAGCCACAATGGATTGCTCCTTATAATTAGAATCTATGACAGGGCAAGATCCCAATAAATACACTTACCAGTAGAGTAAATTTAACTAATTATGATGCTTCCAACTAATTTTGGTGAAAGAAAGGCCATGGAGGCTTATTTGCCATTTCTGCAGTGATTTATTACTCATTAGTCAGTTGATATGCCATATGCATAACCTTGAAGTCAGGTGATAAACTTTATAGGGGAGGAGCCTCTTGAGAGCAATACACAAAACTTAGATCATAATTCTAACTTATCCATGGATAATATTTCTGTTGCACAGCATGAATGATGTCTCCGTCTACTTTTTCCAAACTCAATTAAGTTACTTTAGTCATGAAGCATGAAAAACAATACAGAATTTGTCTAGATTCCTGTGCAAACCATTTTAGCAACTTGTGCTGAAAATTCTGTATCAGACATATTTCAAAGTAAACATTGCTACTGAATTTAGGTTTTTAATAGAATCAAAACCCTTGTCACAAAACCTGATGCCCTCCAAGCTGGGATAACTGCTAGTGATGCTGCAATGGCATTGGGCATTGCTCCAGCCATGGCCAAGGAGCATCTCCTGAATGCTGAGAGTGGAGGTACACTTTTATGCAGTATAGTCTTTAGAGTATTGATTACTAATGAAATCTAACATGCTCATGCTCTTTCAAATTTGTTTACAGGTTTATTATGCAGGGATATTAGTCCTGATGGATTTCGCTTTTATGTTAACCTCTTTCCAGATTTTGATTCTGACAATATGTACTTGTAAGTGAAAAATTCATCGGAAATTGGTTTTTGCTTTTTGCCTACATATTCTGTTTCCTTGATTAAGAATGGGATTAGGTCTCTTGTTAAACTGAGTAACTTTAGAATACAATAGCTGGAACCATAGAAAAATTATTAATAACAGGAACTTTCTTGTCTAACGAGACTGTTGTGGACTCTTCTAATTTTTCACTTGCCCCTATGGATTTCAAATGGGAAAGAAACAGATTTGATGTTCTGTGCATTTATTGCACAGGTTAATGACTTTTGTGCTTAAAAAATGGGTGATACTTTAAATTAAATGTCTTATCCTTGAGTTGACGGAGATTGTCCCATTTTGGCCTGATCTTGATGGTTAAAGCTATTGGTTTGTAATTCAAAGATTAACTCGGGAAAGTCCATTTAGTTTTTCGAGATAGTTTGCCCATTTTCTATGGGGTTTTTTTAATGGAAAGTTGTAAATTTCAGGTGAGGTGACTCTCCTCTGGGCTTGCAAAGTAGTGAACCTCTCGTATCCCTTTTTGACTCTCTTTGTGTTGTAGCACAAATGAACCATTCTTTGATACCATGGGATCTATGAGTAGATCACTTATTTGGAGTTCTTTTTGCAATATAGCCTCATTTTTTTAATGCATTCTTATGCCAATTTTTTCTTTTCAGTAATTAGTATTTTTTGGATTGTCATATATTGATAAATCACCTGATTAGAGTTGGAACACCAGTTGCTTATGTTTTTCGATGTCTTTACATGTAATCTGGTTACCATATAAACGACAGGGTGAAAGATTATTCTGCTTACTCGGCATGGATAAAAGCTGCATCAGCCTCATAGAGATGCTTTCTACTTCTTCAGGAAGGTTTGAGATGCTTCTACCTCACTTAATTCTTCCTACTCTTTGATGTTTGCGGAGATTGAAATGCCGTGTTTACCTGACAAGATGATCCTGAGATTGTTGTCTCCATAACTAGCTTCTATTTTGTCAGTTTAGGTACTTAGGGTTGGGATGAGTGCATGATTCCAAGATTCCACAACCACGCAACAGCAGATCAATATATGCATGCCTCTAACAAAGGATTTTTGTGCATAAATTGTTTTGCTTGTCTCCAAACCTGTTCTATCAACCACGCGTCTTGTAAACATGGCTGTCACAACCATGTAGCAAAATAGTCCGAGGATGAGGGGCTCAGCATATGGGTTTTCTTCTAGATGTTTTATTTCAGCATAGGGAGTGGCTAGGCCATTAATATATTTTGCTACGTGAGATGTTTCTCATTATTGATGAAGATGATTGCCATTAAAATGTCAAAAAAATCACTTTTTTTTTTTTTGTACATTATGAAAAAATAAAGCAGCATTTTTAGTAACTTACCAAAAGGTTTTTGGTTATGTCTAGTACTCTTTTTATTTTAAACATTGTTCATCTTGAAGACCTGCAAAATTTAGCATTTTATTCATCAGGGAGTTAATCAACGGCGGGTTCTCATGATAGACATGGACGCAGATCAACCTGATCCTAATATTTAAATTAAGCCATCATTACTAATTGCGAGTTTAGTTAATTCAACAATTCGAATTATGCATATTAAGATTTAAAATGCGAATCATGTCTTTTATCTCATCGGATCATATCATAACTAAAATTTTTAGTATCCAAAAATTAATTTGTCAAGTATCAGAAAAGGGAAATTAAACTTTCGAAAAAAGATAAAGCAAGTAATAATTAAAAACTGGATAAAATATATATATATATATATATATATATACGAACAATGTTTATATTTAATGTGCTGGGTGTGAAAGAATTGTATATTATGAAGATGGTCGGATTCTTTCGTATGATTTATCTCTATCAAATCAGTTTATATATTAGTATATTAGCATTAGACAGCAGTTCGGTTTAATTATGGTAATTCTTGAACTTCCAAAATTGTAATTAAATTGTTAAATGTGATTTATTTAAATTATAATTCTATTTAATACGAATTATATTTAAATTGTTGACAACAATTTTGACAATTCCAATTTCATTTTAATCAAATTGGTCAAATTGAGCGATTTAGTGAAAACTTCTTATCTCATTGCATATTATCTCGCGAGTATGGAGACAGTAAATGTCGATATTGTCTCACTGCACAAACTCTTGCTTTGCAAAGTATAGCATTTTGACGATGGAAAAACGGCTTACACGTCTAAAGAGGCTCGTCGTGGACCAACCGCATGGCAAGTTTTTTTTTTTTTTTTTTTTTTGTCTACTTTCACCGTTATACTTCGACCAACCCTGCGAATCAACCAACTCCGGAATTATCATTCGGCATGTGGCCGTCCCACGTCCTAGGTGCCAAGTTATGGGGATGACATAGACCACAAACAGGCAATCTGACAATTTCAGATGCCATACGCATAACCCAGTTTCAAATACAGCCTCGATTCCATTTTCCATTATCGACTTCCTAGTCGGTCCCGACCATCAGCGCTTAAGTGATGAAATTGGCAAGCTATGATAATCTGATAATATCGTGCAAGAAGGGGTCATCAGAAAACACAAGCACCTGAAGGGGCAAAAGCTTCAAGACGTTCTGGGCCGAAAAGGATACTCAAAAAGACGGGATGCTTGCAAGGTGGGTTGAGAGAAGCTTGCCGGAGAATCACAATTTACCAATCGCTACATACTTTCAGACGAATCTTTGGCAGAGTCAGATAAAAGAACTACCGAAATTTACTATTAAAGTCTGTAACATAACTTTTCACAAAGAAATTGATTGGAATAAGCAGCACAACACTTGCCTCCCAAAGCGTCGAACACAGCTTTTTAACCTAAAACAACATTAAAAGCACAAACAAGGAATTAGATTTTATCTACAAAACTTTCCACAGAAAATTATGTCTCAGAATGGAGCTGATGATGTTCTACGAAGCTGATACTTTGGTTCAGGTGGCGGCATGCTAGGCAACATCTTTTCTAGCTCCTGCAAGTTAATAACATCTTGACATAAGAAAAGTTGTCGTGCATGGAAGACAAAAAAAAAAAAAAAGGAAAAGGACACATAAGCATGCACAGTTGCACTCCAACATGAAGAAAGTAAGGAATGATTTTTCTCACCGATATCAGTTTAAGAGTAATACAACACGAAGGAAGAGAAAAAATGCATGCAGTCATCTCCCATTTTTTATACAAACACTTTGCTAGAGTTGAACATAGTATATATATATATCATGGCGCATTACTTCTCATTCTCAACATGTGATGCAAACAATATAATATCAGTTCCTGACACTAACCAGTTATATGGATATCGAATCAAGATACTTAATCAGAAGAAGATACCTTCTGATTCTAGGTGTAATGACTTGAAAAAACAAAGAGTTGTAGAAAGAGGACAGAATACCCTTGGCTTGTTTAACTGTAAAGAGGGAAAGGAAAGGACAGGATAGGCTAGATTTGGAATAAGGTTTCACCAGGATTCTGTCCTGCATCATAAAACTACCCTTCATATATCTGACACATCATGAACCAGGATAATGATTCCTAAGTATGAGACGTTTAGCTCAAATGAACACTCAGGAATCTATGCTTGAAGGCTGACCTAAAGATACAGGATACAGATACAGGAATTATGGTGTGCAAAGTTGCAGTCCACAACATTTCTACAGATAGCATCCATACATCAGCATAATTTAATAAATTGAAGGAGCCTTCTTAGCTCCACATTACAAATTTCCCTAATCATAAATGAGAAAAAAGAACATAATAGTGACAAATGGACAAGAAAAATGTAATAGCAAAAAAAAAAAAAATCTGTTACTATCTTCTCACAACATCATTAGGCCTATAAATGATTAACTTCTAATTCTGTACCTGGAAATAGGAGCAGTACCATCAAACCTTAAGATCTCTAATGCAGGCAATATCACCTTTTTTATGCTGGTTTTATCTATGATAACTTAGTGCTTGAGCACCTCCACAATATTTCGTGCTTCATCATTGGTTTGATAAAAACTAGAAGAGCTCAATAATGCAAAATCTATGTAAAGTTTGGCCTATTTATGGCTTCACGCGTGCACATCGCGTGTGCATGTGTCTGGATATATATTCCTAGCTAATTTGAATATCAAAATAGCTATTAATAACATTTCTCAACTTGTCCTAATATGAAGTTCTTTACCTCTGAAGTAACCTACCAGTTTATCATTCAAAGGCTCCCCATATCATCTTGATTGTTTGAGTATCCATTTTTCTATCAACTTCTTGCCCTCATATAATTATTCCAGTATTACGGACATGGCCAAAGATTTTACCATAAAAGTTGGTTCTGAAGACCCATTTAGAACTTTTGAACACCACGATCTTGAAAAAATATATATAAGTTTACACCAGTGGGTTGACTGTCAGGTCAGAATCTGAAATCCTGGTCAATGCTGTAAGATATTACAAAACTGCAATCATTGGAAAGTAAAAGATCCGACTCTGAATTTTATCTCTACAGCAAGTGATACACAACATAAACCCGTCAAAATTTCCTCTTTATCTAAAATGCAGCCAATTTTTTTTTTTTTCGATGATAACCATACACAGCAGGAGCTAATCAAAATATCCTGCTTATCTAAATGAGGCTAAATTTTTTATCTCCACGGTAACCATACACAGGCTGAGCTAATCGAAATTTCTCATTTATCTAAACGTGGCCAAATTTGTTATCTCAATGGCAGCCATACACAGCATCAGTCAATCAAAATTTCCTGTTTATCTAAACAACAACAACAAAGTCTTAATCCAAATTTAATTGGAGTAGGCTAAGGAATCTTTTCTCATCATTCTAAACTAAGTTTGGGGCAACATCTAATTATTCTAAATCTTTCTTAACCAAAGAATCCCCTGCCAACCTAGGTCATCCTCACCCTCTTCTCTTGCCATCAACTTGGATTTGGTCATCCTTGTTTATCTAAAAGAGGCCAAATTACTGTCATTAATTACCACCAAGTTTGCTTTGGTCAAACCAGACAATAATTAAAGCTCAGGAATAGAAGAATTAAACTGCAATATATGCATTATTTTGGTGATTTTTTTACAAATTTCCCTTGATAAACAAAACACAAGAACAGCCATTGGCCTCAGATTGTTTCCATTTGACAGAAGCAAAAAGTTAATGAAATGAGGTTTTCTCTTACCATGCTCATGAGCATCAAGGACAAACCTAAAGAATTCAGGTTCCATTAGTTTCAAGGAAAATAATTTGCATTTTCTGAGAAAATGAATTATTTACAAAATTTCCATTGTTTGATGTTGGATAGAAAATGCTTTGTTTTTTAGGTAGTTGATGACCAACAATATTGTTGGAGTGTTGGGTGTCTCCAATCACACATAGAATTGAAATTGCCTCTAGAAGAGTATCTATGATTATACTAATTTAAATGATGAATTGCTCAATAGTAGTTGTGAATTATCCCAAGAGAAATGCAACCTAAGCTATACATCAATCAACTAAATAGATATCTGCCACCATCAATTTTCTGGTTCAATCAAATATTTTGCCTTGATGGTGACAACATGCTAGCACAGAGTCTCCAGGCAAAAGGGAAAAACAACACCAGAAAGCAAAATAATCTTGGCCAAAAGCAGGTTGGGCAGAGGGGAAAGATACGCACAATCAATTCCACTGAAACAGGGAAGAACCAAAGAAAGAGATAAAAGAAATCTAAAAGACCAGACTCACCTTCTGTTTCCTTAGTCTTTCATTTTCCTCTTCTAGGCGGGAGACTTTGTTTTCTAGCTCATTTGTGTAGGCCTGAGTATAGCAGAATTTCAGGTCATGAAGAATTAAAGCTAGGGGAAAGTGTATACATATGAGATTTCAAGGATGAGACTAAGGGAAAGCTGACCTGCTTACGGGCACGTGAACGAGCAGCAGATTCACGGTTTTTTATCATCCTCTTGTGCCTCCTCTCAACAGACTTTTCAATTACATCTTCTGGCATACCTCTTTTTCTTGCAGGTGCCTGTGTATCTGATGATGCTCCCACCAGGGTAGATGGTAAAGGAACCTGGCTTTCTAGGAAGGAAACATCCATCATGTGAGGTGGCGGTGGTATAGGTGCTGATGGTATAGGCGGGCTTGGCATATAAACGCCCATCATACTCTGTTGTTGATGCTGATACTGCAGATGTGGGTATTGCATCCATTGACTGTGTTGTGGGAACTGTGAGGCTGCATTTGTATTGATCCCAACAACAGCACTGCTATCTATTTTGTCCAAGGATACCTCAGCCACAACTCCTGCTTTCACTAGGAAATCCTCCAAGGTCATCTCTCCCAGAGTAGGCTGTCGTTCCTTAGACTTCTTTTCCCAGTTATCTTTGCTTTGTTGAATGTCTTTCCAAACCTCGTCAACTGTCTTCTTGCTCAGGGCACCATTTAATGACAGGCTTCCCTGATGCTGGAGAGATGTTTGATTGGCCAGCGGTGCACCCTCAGCTTCAATACACATTGACTGGCTTCCCCCAGTTGTCCATACACTTTTGAGAAGTTCATCAAGGTTCATGCTGCTCAAGGGCTTCCCCAGGTCACCCAACTGATTCTGAATCTCATCCAGAGTGAGACCGTACATTGAGTTTTGTCGTGGCAATGGCTGGAACTCAGACTGTTTTCCATTACTACTACCATCACCCTGAGAACCCATTGTCTGCATCCCCATTCAACAAACTTTAACTAAAAACACTCATCTAAACATCAAACTCAAGGTCCTCAGCAACTCTGTTAACCTCAACTTTGTCTTACCACTACATGAAATCAACTCTCAAAAGCTAAGCCCAACAACAGAAACTGCAATGGCCAATCAAATTTCAGAACTGAGCAACTTCTTCAAATCCTTCCACTTTAAAAGATCTACAAATGAACTGCCACAAGGAGACTTATTATTTAATAATGCATACTCAAGATTATTGCAATACAAACCCTCCAAAAGCCTAAACAATCAACATTCCAATAAATTCCTCGCAAGGCAGAACTAAAAGCTCACTGTCAAAAGCCTAAACAAGTAACTTCAATTCAACTGATGCATAAGAACACATCAAATTCACAGCTACAAAACACTATTAGCTACACAGAGACAAGAAGAAACAAAAATCCAATTTCAATAACTAAATGGGACTAATCATAATACTCCCATTGGAATCAAAACGCATTCCAATGAACCATTCTCATCCACGAACGAATCAATTCTGAAGCAACGAAACTGATCAGAGTGTCCGCAGAAAAAAAAAAAAAAAGAACGGAGAGCAACGAAAGTTGCAATCTGTTACATGCAAAATGGGAAAGGACACTGCAGTCAAAATAAGCTTTTGACAAACAAGTCTCAAAACCCACCATGAATTCACATCAACTCACAAAAAGCAAACATTAAAATTAATAAAAAAAATTTTTTTTGAAAATTTTGCATGTAAAGAAGAAGACAATGCAAAAATGAAAGACTTTCCGAAAATAATCTGAAATTAGAAACGAGGAAAAAGAAAAAGAAAAAGAAAAGAAAAGAATCAGAGGCCAAGAAGAGATCAAAGTCCCAGTAGTTAAAACTCCCAAATGCAAGTTAAAGATGCAAACTTTCCAGAAATTCAACCAAAAACATAAGTAACAAGAAAATGAAAAGAGCAGTTGGACCTCGGATATAACAATGAGATACAAGAGAACACCCCCCCCCCCCCCGCAAAAAAAAAAAGCACTTACTTCGGTGATCTGATTGAAACACCAGAGAGATAAAAAGAGAGAGACTGGCAGAGTAGCTTTGGGTTGGGTCTCTCACTGAGACGCTGCTGCGGAGAGAGAGGGAGAGAGAGAGAGAGAGAGAGAGAGAGAGAGCTGAGCCTGAGAAGGGGACGCACAAAACAAAACCAGTAGAAGCCACCGCACCCAACCTTAATTTTCCCTTTTTTATTTAATTTTCTCGAAACTAAAAGTTTTCTAATTTTTTAATTGGTCCTCCTTGCTCCGTAACTTCTATAAGAGAAATATGATCTCGTAGGGACGGCCACAAGAAACAATCATATGGACTATCTTACTTATTTCACTGTAGGCTTCCACGTGGCTGTTTACGAATTGATTGTATTGGCCATTGTTCATTTCGCAGTCCTTTCACACTTCTTTTCAAGACATTGTCCCCCCCCCCCCCCCCCGGCGCCTCCTCATTCATTCCCCAATTATCTATTTGTCTATTTTTTAAGGTTATATCAATAACTAACAGTAACAGTGTACTTTGTCACTAACTTCCCCCCCACTCCCTCTATAGATTCTCTATTTTCCGTTTGCCCCACGATGCGTATAATTTAATATTTAATCAATGTTCGTGCCCCAAATTGTAATAATTTCCCAATCGGTCAATTTCTATGCGATATTTCAAACTTTTCCAATAAACAAGTAATGGACATGACAAATTGCAAGGTGTAATATTCATGAAATACAGTTCGTTTATTCGTAGAAAAATATTTTAACAAAATATTGTTAGGATAAAATTTTTCTAATAAAACTATTTATTATTATTATTATTATTATTATTATTATTAGATAATAATTTTAAAATTGACCACGAGACAGAAAATACGATATATTCATTTGAAGATTTTTCTTTTCACAAAGTTTCTTTGTTAATCACAAAGATTATAACATCGTTGTTTGCCTAAAAAGTAGTGAATTATTAATACCTGACGGAAAGTATGGGTTTTATGGCCTTAAAAGTACTTCGGTGGAAATGAATGTACTTCGGAACATGAAAAAACTAAGACAGTCTCGCCACATTATTATTATTGTTTTTCCGCACTTGTTCATATTAGTAGTCTTAGTTTGTTAATTAAGAAAATATTATTAATTATATTACTTAATATTATAATTTTTATTTTTATATTAATATACATAAATGCTTTTGTATTAATCGATATAATTAATAAAATTCTTTTAACATTAAATTTTTGTCATAGTTATTAAATCAATTTTTTGAATTCATAAGTCTATAATATTTAATGACTTTTAATTGAAACAATTGGATATATTGAAATTATTAGTTTATTAAAAATTGATTTTATCAAAACGATTATTAAAATTAATTCATTCAAATATTTCAACTCTTTATTTTTATTTTTCATAATTTTTTTTATTTCTTATTATCTGGTATAAGAATTTACTTTCTTAGAAATTTCACTTTTATTTCACATCTCTACTAAAAAAAAAATCAAAATTCATCAATTTCTTTCAAAACTATATTGTGTCGTGTTCAATAATTAACATTCTTAATTCAAAGATTTTTGAAGTGTTTTGGGCAAATTATTTTTTTGCCTACTATTATCAATCAAAAGATAGTAGACGTGTGTCATTAAGTTGACGGAAACAAAATCTACCAATATGCTATCACATATCAAATTGAAAAGCATTGATGATACGCTAGTTTTAGAGCATAACAACATATAAGGGAAAAAACCTTGGTGAGCTTATCATACCTATATCCACTTCCTATAATGTATTTATAAGTTTGTTGAAATGATGTATATCTCAATGTAGGTATACAAATATTATTAGTAATTTAATGCATTTAATAAATTATAGATATCTTTATATTACTCGTGTTTTATATAGATTGAACATATATACGCATAGTTCAAATCGTGATTATTGAAATGATTTTATGAGAATTTTGAAATATTGAAGAGGCATTATGAATTATAGTATATTTTATTATAGATTTCTTGCTATATACGAAAGGTACAATGATACTAACCTAATTTTTAATTTATATGCGATAGAAATCACATATAATTATATTTTTACCTTTAATGGTGAAGCAGTGGTTTCAAAATTTATCAAATCAAAAAATTATTGGTTAATTTATCATAGAATCCAAGCATATAATATTAGAGATGGGTAAAACTGAGACCATTAGTATTGATGTATTGTGATAGTTAAGTTATTATTACTTGTGCAAAGAGCAAGTTATATAATAGAAAAAATAAATATTTATTTAAGACATGAATTAATAAAAGTAACTATTAAATAATAAAATAATATCACTTAATTTTATAAAGTTAAAGATAAAATTTTAAAAATATAATTTAGAAACTAAGTTCATTGGTATTCATTAAAAAATTATAATTTATAAAAAAAATTATTTTAGAATATTTCTAAATATCAAAAGTTTTATATCTTAATATAAGGTTTATAGTTCAAAAGTTAACAATGATAATATCTTATATTTTTACTAAAATTTACCTTTTAAAATATGTAGAAAAATATTAAAAACAATGATATTTTAAGAGTTTTTTTTTTAATTTCATATTGGAAATAAAGATATTGTTTGTATATTTATAAAATAACACTTGTTTCGTGTAGGCGTGAATGACTGAAATTTAGACAATGAAATGGGAAGTCCAACGTGGACCACCTAGTCCACCCTTAGTATAAAACATTTTTGAGAGGTCTTTTAAGTTGTGTTAGTTAAACTAACTGTTTTTAACTATTAATATTATTATCTTTATTTATCTTTATAAGACATTAAGTTAAAATTCATTAATTATAATTTTTAATTTTTAATTTATTTTTACAAGACATTAAATTAAAACTAATATGAAAAGAGTATTTTATTTCAAAAAATAATAATAAGCATAATCTCCTTTTTCTTGTTCTTTAATTACAAAAAATTGATTAGTTTAAAGACTTGTATTATTTTTGTTACCCCATTTATAAAATATTTTTAAGACTATAGATATATATATATATATATAATTTTATTTTATTTTATTTTTCACCAGTCCACATAATTCATGCGAAAAGTCAAGTAAGTAATCCCGCTCCGCAAGTTCAAACGATGCCGCTCCGCTCAAAACGTCGCCTCGTTTTCTGGAAACTAGCGACAGCCACGTGCATTAATACTCCACTGAAGTCCCCCTTCTGGGGTCCCGTTGCGTTATTTCTTTCTTCCCCTCTTTTCATATTTCGTTTTTGAATTCTAGGGTTTCAATTCCATTATAATCTCCCGCTTTCAAATTACGATTAGATTTAGGGTCTCTATTTTTATTTATTAATTATTATTATTATTATCATTGCGCTGTTTTTAATATTTTTTCGATTTCGCGGATCGAAGTGAAAGTGACTTATCCTTCCTAACCGGAGATGTCTGCTTCGACGGTGTCGATCACCGCGAACACGGAGGCTCGACGGAGACCGGTCGTGTCCGGCGAGAAGAAGCCTAATAACATCGGGTTACTGCCCGCCGAGGCCCAGGTTAACGGCGCCGGGGGCGACCTCGCAGTTGCCAGCGGCGCAGCCGTCGATAAAGTCACTGCGTCTCATGGCAAGGATCTCAGCCACCATTCGATACGAGGGGAGGCGGTTCTGGACTCCAGAATTTCCAAAGATCTGGTCCAAGTCAAGAAGAATGCCTTACCTAATTCCACCGCCTCGCCGCGCAGGACTCGGCGAACTGTGCCCAAGCCCGAGAAGCCGCGGTGGCTGACGGTTGTGAGTATTTTCACTAAGAATTTTGCACTTTTGCTGGTATTGGTAGGGTTAGTGCAGATGGTTAGGAGGCTGGTCTTGAAATCAGGGGATAGTCACGTGGTGGGCACTGAAATTGGATTATCAGAATTTGAGGGGCGAATTGCGGAAGTTGAGTCCTTCGTGAAGACCACCTCCAAATGGATTCAGGTTCAAGTGGAGGCTGTCGATAAGAAGATTGACAAGGAGTTTGGAGGATTGAGAAGTGAAATGAGCAAGCAGATTGTCGACAGGGCTTCAATTTTGGAGACCGGGTTGAAGGAATTAGAAGCCAGAAGTGAAGTACTGCAGAAGTCGATAGGAGAGATGAAGGCAGTGGAATGGTTGTCAAAGGAAGAGTTTGAAAAGTTTTATGAGGAGTTGAAGAAGGGAAAGGGTGGCGCGCATGGTGCAAGTGATGTGAGTTTTGATGATATAAAGGCCCATGCGAGGGAATTGGTGGCAAAGGAGATAGAGAAGCACGCATCTGATGGACTTGCAAGAGTGGACTATGCCTTGGCTTCTGGTGGAGCAATGGTTCTGAAGCACTCGGAGCCATTTGTGCCTAAGGGGACCAACTGGTTTTTTATTAATCCTCTAGGAGGGAGGGGTGCTCGAGGAAAGGTTCACCCTGATGCAGTTAATATGTTGAAACCAAGTTTTGGAGAGCCAGGTCAGTGCTTTCCGCTGAAAGGAAGTAGTGGATTTGTGCAGATTAGACTACGAACAGCAATTATTCCTGAGGCTATTACTTTGGAGCATGTCGCTAAGGTATTCTTTTGCTTTAGATGGTTGTCTATTTAGCAAAGTTGGTTTTATGTATGCCCTCAATCCACATGTCATTTCTGTCAGATATATTCCAATGTTAATTAATCCAATTTGTTCTTCATAATTTTTGGCATTTACTGCAATGGCGTTGTGTAAATAGCATCCATATGGCAGCAACAGCCCAACCTTTGCTTTGTGAATTTTCCAATATAGGGTCCAACAAAGTCAGATGTGCTGCTTCCAGCTTATATTTGTTGATAATTCTTTTAGCCTGTCCAATACCTTAGGGTCTTGCATAATGTAGTGGGGTGTTGGTAGTGTGACTTTGGATTGTTGATTTGTTTGTGTGATTGTTGCGATTCTAAAAATTGTAGTGTTTTCTCTGTTATCTTATTTCTTATATTGCTGTCTCTGCTTCCTTTCCTCCATAGTTTCTTCTCTGAACTTTTACAAATCATTCACCTTCATGAGAAAAGGTAGAAAATATTACTATTACAAAGTCTTCAAATGAAGATTGACATTGGAACGATGATAATAAAAAATGCCAGGTTTCAAAATTCCAAACTGTCAAATCAGTAGTAAGACTTGCACAAGTAGCTTAATAGTTTACTGCTTACTTGTAAAAAGCACAAATCACTAATTTCAGTACATCTCATTACAGATAAGTCATTTTCAATATATGCCTTGCACAATATACTCACATGTTACATGACAATTAGCCAAACTAGAAACATAAATCTGGCCTTAAACTGCAGCATTAAGAGGGGAAAAAAAGGGAAATGTTGCAGGAAACTAGTTTATTGAACTTAGGATGTTTGGAGTTCAAGTTAGCATGTCAAGAAAAGTTTATTTTGCAATTTGCATGATGGATGGGGGATGAAAAAAATGAAGGAACTAGTGGTTCTCTGAGCCATAGAATGTGTCAATAAAACAAAAAAAATCCTTAGAACATTGTCTGGTTGTACTATTTTAATGGTTCATAGCTATGTGCAGGTAATTTTCTGTTAGCTATTTTACTGGTTTATATCCACAACTGGAGTGGTAGGATTACAAGCCTTGTATAGAGAGAGAGAGAGAGAGAGAGAGAGAGAGATATGTTTCATTCTCGAAAGGCTTGTTCAAGCAAAAAATTGTTGTTTTGTATGTTGTCGAACTGTTACCTAGATTACGTAGTGTAGGAGCCTCATGTATTGGGATACTTTTTTTTTCTCAAATGTATGGTTTGACTTGAATTGAAGCTGTTGTTATGTAGACATCAGAATGAATTCTTACCATTGGTTTATGAAAAACAAAAATGTTACAATTTTTTTGTGGATATGTTTCTAATATATACTCCATACTCAACAGAAGCATAAGCTTTTATTTTCTGTTATTTCCAGTCAAAAAGAAATTGAACTGTTTATGTGAAAATTAAAACCAGTTCAGATTGCCATAGATTTCCAGTCAGTTAACGTTGGTTATTGGCACTGAATAATTAGAACCTATTGAGAGGACATGAAGTCCATGCCATTAGCTGTGTTGTTTGATTGTTTGTAGTGGTGGGGTTTGTGTTTTAGCCTTGTATAATTCGTTTCATCTGAAGTACATTGGTAGTTTCCATGTAAAGAAGAGACAGCTGCAGATTCTAAAAATGTACTTAGATGGCCTTCATGCTAATAATGACCTCCATGCCTTTTCAACCTACCTGAAGAATTTTTCAAGAGTAAACAGCACTTGTCATTTTACTGTGAGAGTATTGCCTTCAACTTTTCTGTGCATTGACAGTTTATATTTGTCTCTTAAATAACACAAACAGCTTGCAATTCCCTCAATCCCTCCTAATTTTGGTTCCTTGATTGCATATGTGTGTATACCATGCAAATACCTACATATATTTGTTATTATTTTTGGCATTTCAATTTGTGTGTCCCACCTACATAACTCTTCTTCAACTAATTTAGGTGCTGAGATATGTTTTATTATTTTTCCATGGACAGAGTGTTGCTTATGACCGGTCAAGTGCTCCCAAGGATTGTCGTGTGTCTGGTTGGCTGCAAGGGGATAATTTTGATTCAGATGTTGATGCTGAAAAAATGTTTATTTTGAGAGACTTTACTTATGATCTCGAGAAGAGTAATGCTCAAACATTCGATGTATTGGACTTAGCAGCTTCTGGTCTTATTGACATGGTCAGGCTGGACTTTACATCAAACCATGGAAGCCTTACCCACACCTGCATTTATCGCCTGAGGGTGCATGGTTATGAACCTGACACCGTTTCAGTCATAAAAGTGGAGTCTTGATGCATTGGTTTCTAGCCTCATGCCTACTTTGCTTCTTGCCACTGTTTTTGAGGTTGATATTCTTCTTTAGGGCTTCAAATTGAGCTCTAGACTTAATGAGAGCATAGATTTATTCTACCTCACTTTAAATGTCCACTTTCAGTCTGTTTTAGTTTTAATTAAAATGCTTACCCTTCAGGTTAGTCATCATTTGAGTTCTTAGAAAAAATTGTAAACTAGTCGGCGGTGTTTCATGTAAATGCTTTGTATTGTACTTTTTTTTTTTTTCCTGGAAATTTGTTTAGCTAGATAATGATGTTACTGTAATACCGTTTCTTCAATGACACACTCCTACGGGTTGTAGTTGTTTGGATCATTTCTGCACCGTATTTGGATAACAGTGGCTATTATGCATGTGATTGCCTATATTTTGCCATGGCTTCCCACCACCACCGCAGTATTCTTCCCACAAAGGAGGATGTTGGATTTTCTTTTTCGTATTATTTTTCCTTTTAGACTATGGTTGTGTCCTGCGTCTGCTGAATCTACCAGCCCGAGTCCTTGTATATTTGTATTTCACTCTTTTTTTTAATTTGAATTTGGGGGTTTCAGTGTCTCCGACGGGCTCGGGCAGGAGGCCTTAATCTCATATTGTTGGGCGCGTAGATCCCATGGAGTTGCTGGGTAGTGGTCAAGCTCTTTTGGCGGCTATTGTGCTGAAAGTAGTCGCCATCCAACGACAGGGCACCAACCCTAGGCGGGGAAAGGTACAAAGGACGCAATGACAGAGAATGATTGTTGTTGACAACTCAAGGTTCTAAATTAGTGGGTTGCGTTCATTACTTTGTGAAGGTCACATACCCCCCCCCCCCCTTTGAAAATGATTGGCTGATCAAAAGGATATTCTGTCTTTTGTTACGATGATGAATGGATGGATAGCAAAAATAATGGATTTGCTAAGAGCTAGGCCTTCACCATCACCACTAGTTGAAAATCTAAGGCGGGGGGAACACAACGTTTAGGAATTGCACACGTTGGCCGTGATAATAGGAGCAGAGCCCTTTGAAAAAGATACATCCGATTGTCGCTTGGCAAGAATAAAAATGTTTTAATAGTTGGATGTGACGGAATTTGATGAGAAGGGGTCTTTGAACTATAAATTAGGTTTTTGGAAAGAGTAACGAAACAGTGGAATTAATCGGATGCTCTATGTAATTGATGGGAAGTTTCTTGTCTCAAGCGCAACACTACAATCTGCGAATGGCATTGTAGAAATAAAAAATCTATTCTTATAATCTTCGGATTTACCAAAAATAAAAAGGGGAGAGAGAGAGAGAGAGAGAAGTGGAGGCCTATCACCACGAAGGTTTGAAGCACAAAAATGGAAACCCGAAAAGTCCTGAGAGCAGGGGCACCATAATTTTGGTCCTTGTCTGCTGCAAACAGACCGGTGTCCCCCTATTCCAGGATTGTGCATGGCTTTCGTTCCATGTCTTCAATTTCTCTCAACTTTCCCCCGCGTGTTTATTTACTGAGAAAAAGAAGAGAAGAAAGATATACAGTATTACGAGGAAGAATTAATTGAAATTGGGAACGAGGATTCTGGGGTCCTCATAGAATGGTACGCAAAAGCCATTTGCAATGTTTTTGCTTTTTGGTTACATTTCTCTTGGGGGAATTGCTCCCATATGGCTAATTATCACGGAAACATCCCATATGGCTAGAAAGTTGAGACTGTAAAATTTCAAGAGTATATTGGAGAATGCTCTCACGTCACCATGTGAACAAATCTAATTAATTTCCATGGCCACAAACACTAATATATATATATATATATATATATATATATATATATATATATATATATATATTCTAGAGGTGGAGTCACACGCATTACAGGCCAATCAACATTGATTTTCACTGGAAAAGCATAGCGGGCTAAATCTTAACATTGAAACAAATTGAAGTAAATGGTAGTTAATGAAAATATGGTTTGGACTGGCATTATTTATGAAGTCTTGCTCGTTTAGATCCAGGCCTATTATCCGTTCCATTCTTTTTCCTTTACTAATATTTTCTCTCAGTCCAAACATTGCGGTCAAAGGAAACAAATTTCGAAGTACCAAACCAAAAACACAACAAAACTTGCCGTTTTCTTCATGTGACTTCGAAAGGACATTTAAGATACGATACCCACTTTTGACTGTTTCCTTTTTCCAAAAGACTTCAACATTTAAAAAAAAAAAAAAAAAACAGAAAAACGGACTCTTCCGCTCGTTCTCTGGACTGCCAAATAAATGGAAACAGAAAATGGAACCGTGTCATAAGCTTCTTTTTTGGTCCAATCAACGTTAAGTTCTATATATTTTCAGTGATTAATAATCTTGATGCTTTGATTTTAAGGCATCAAAACATAATATATATATATATATATTAAAAAAAAAAAAAAGGGAAAGGAAAGCCAAGTGCTGTATTAGGAGTTATTCAAAAATCTTCTCGTGTTGTGTTTTGTTTCCTGAACAAAAAATGACTGAAAAGGCTAACTGTATTGATTCTCTTCCGTTTCCCTGCATAACAAAAAGGGACAGCATTTGGTAATTCCCATGTATCCGTTTCTGTTGGACGAGGAAATTTTGGCTGTTACTTACGAGTTCACGACTGATAGGACAAGAGAATTTTTATTTATTTCTTGTTCAACCAAGCAGGTTTCTGGGTTTCTGGTTATTTGACTTGCACGTTCTTTTGTTGGTAATTCTGATATTGAATAATTAATTTCATTTTCTTTTGAGTTCTACTCTTATTTGTTTCGGGTATTGATGGCTAATTTCTATTGACTTTTTTCCTTTTTAATTTTTATTTGATGGATGCTGATGCATTGGCCTTTTTTTTTTTTCTTCTTCTTTGGCTGTTTTCGCTGGGATTGATGATACTGAAGGAGGTTGAGATATGGCTCCAGGGAATCAAGACAAAGAAAAGAAGGTAAATTTTGGGTTCCTTCAACATTTTTGTGATTGGAAATTGGAAGTCACTTGAGAATTAACAGGATTGGTTGTTTTTTATTGTTTGTAAATCTGTGTTAGAATTTTTTTTTCCTTATATTTTTATTGTTGTCTGATAAACAAGTAGAATTTTTCCCATCTTTCCTATCTGGATTTTGATCTTGTGGTTTGCTGCGTTCGGTCACTTTTTGGAAAAATTTTACCATTCAAGGACAGGACAGGAAGTAAAGAGAGGAGAGATTCATTGGATTCTTGCAGTGAGTGCCAAGAAATTTTGTGTTTATAAGGGATTTACTCATCACTTTTGTTCTTTCGTTTCTGTAATGAATGTGGGGAAGGGAATAAGGAGTCACAGTTCAGTTTTTCAGGAAAATTATCCGTATCAACGTAATTTCTCTTTTTCGTTAAAACATGGAATGTCCTCACAAATATGCCATTCCATTTACTGTTAAATCAAATAATTGGTCCCTTTCACTCTTATCTAATAAGCTAGGGGTTGTATGGTTAGACCACTAACAAGATGCCAAAATTAAGGGTTGGCAAAGGCTTGGTCAGGAATAAGAGCAGTAAAGGAAAATGACGGGGGAGAGAAAAGCATAATTCCAATTTGCCATAACATTAAGAATATATTCATATTTGAAGTCCTACCTAACCAAAGAAAGGAAACTAAGATATAATATTAGTGTATATGTGTGTGTGTGTGTGTGTGTGTATATATATATATATATATATATTGTCTCAGTCCATCGGTGGCCCAATATGGATGATGTTTACTCCTTCCATCTCTTCTTGTATTTTATGAGCAAGTGCAACCTTTAACATTATAAGCTGCCATCAGCAATCGTTGAACAAGATTTTCCTGGCATAGTTTTTTAGTGTACTAAATTGTAAATCTTTCGTGTCTTATTAGAACTTTTCTCTGATGGTTTCTACTTGCAGAAGCACCTTCTGATTCAGCCCTTGAGTCTTTGTTCTTGAACCGTTTAGGCATTCCAATGCCAAGTGGTGGAATTCAGTCATTTAGGTAAGAAGCAGATGATTTTCTTTCGATCCTTTTGTCTCACGGTGTTTGTTTACAAGGAAAATCTAAACTTCCCTTTCGTCAATATTTTCTCCTTTCCTAGAGTTTTTGTAGCAACTTGGAATGTTGGAGGGAAATCTCCAACCAGTGGCCTTCATCTGGACACCTTTCTTCAGGTCGGAAATCAATCAGATATATATGTTTTAGGGTATGTTTTCTCTCTCTCTCTCTCTCTCTCTCTCTCAAACACTCACACAAACACAAACACACGTATTGGCTAAGTCTTTTATTTAAATTCAATAAAAAAAAGGGCGCCATGTTCTCTTCCATTACTTTTTGTGAAATTTTGCACAATTCTCAAGCAAGACAGCTACCTTGAATGCTTTATAAGCTTTCTATTGTTGAACTTGTTTCCTCTTCAATTACTTACAAGATTGAAGATAGCTAAGGATTATTTTTTTTGGCGCTTGAAACAATATGGCAAATGGATGGGTTGGTTTTGTTACCGAAGAGAGAAAATTTTGGCATCCTTGATGTGCAGAGATGCTCTATGTTTGATTATGGTGTGGATTATTTTGTCCAGACACATTCCCTATTTATTTGGTGACATATTTTTCCCTGATTCTTTCTTTTTACTATTCATCAGTTTTCAGGAAATTGTTCCACTAAATGCTGGAAACGTGCTTGTGGCAGAAGATAATGAGCCTGCTGCAAAATGGCTGGCTTTAGTAAATCAATCACTGAATGGACCACATGGTGTGAATGGAAGACGATCAAAAGCCTCGGCCCCCTTTGGAAGTTCACTTCTCTTTCAAAAGCCTTCTCTTAAGAAGGTTTGTGAGAGTTTCAGGACAGAGAGCAGGAAGAGGCTGAAAGATTGCAATTGTTCTCCCGTGTTAGAAAGGAGGAATGAGAATGATTTCTGTTTTTGGTGCCCACAAGCAAACAAAAAAGAAGATAATATTTCATCAGAGGACGATGACGATGATGGACTTAGCACCTATGCATCTTCAGTAAGTGTTGCTCCTACTGGCGTTGACCAGATGAAATACAGCCTTGTAATGGGAAAACAAATGGTTGGGATTTTCCTTACTATTTGGGCGAGGAAGGAGCTTGTGCAGCATATTAGCCACTTAAGAACCTCTTGTGTTGGCCGTGGGATCATGGGCTTCTTTGGAAACAAGGTAGTTCCGCTTCCATAGACAATGCAAAATTGTGTGCATACTGCACACACCTGGAGTGGAAATTTGTCTTTCCCTCGGATTAAGGAGTAGGAATTTTCTATAATACAAGACTATTGCTTTATATGTCTAAAACAATGTTAGATGTCTGATGCAGGGGTGTATATCAGTTAGCTTTTGTTTCCATCAGACAAGCTTCTGCTTTGTGTGCAGTCACTTGGCATCGGGAGAGAGAGAAGGAGATGGGCACAGGCGAAATTTGGACGTCATTGAGATACTTAAGAACACACAATTTCCAAGGATTTGCAAGACACCTTATAGTCGAGTGCCTGAAAAAATTATTGAACATGAGTGAGCATCTCTGAGCGTTTAACAATGAATTCTAATGCTCTATACTATCTTTGGCGATCCTTTCCTTTTATATAGAACCTTTTGATGCTTTCTGCCCAAATCTTATTTCAATTTGAACAAATGGCCTTAGCCGGGTCATATGGCTGGGAGACTTGAATTACAGGATAGCATTGAGCTACTCTGAGACCCGAAAACTTCTGGAGCAATATGACTGGGACGCACTTTTTGACAAAGATCAGGTAAATTCTTCTATCTTCAACAGAATAACGGAACTTTTTGTAAGCATTCTATTGCTAATCTTGGTGGGTTCCAAAGAAAAAATATGAAAGAACAAAAATATAAAAGAAACGACCAAGGTGGAAGCCTATTATCAGCAGGGTTTAGGTTGTTTCTTCGGCTAGAGGAATCCAGATATATAAAAGGAAGATTAGATCCTCAATCCTGGATAGGTTCCAGATTATCTCCTAGTTTCTTATGCATGTGAAAGCGCCGATGATTCACTGCTCTTGATCTTTTACTTGCAGAATTCATGTATGAAACTGATTTTGGTCTCATACACCAAACGTTGTCTTAATGGTCCTACCCTTTTTACTTCCTGAAAAGGTAGATGCATTGCATTCTGTACTCTTGCTGAGTACTAACATAGAATTTATGGTATATTTTGACAGCTTAAAATTGAGAGGGATGCAGGGCGTGTGTTCAGGGGGTGGAAAGAAGGAAAGATTAAATTTGCGCCTACTTACAAATATTCTTACAACTCAGACACCTATGCTGGCGAGACAGTAAAAACCAAAAGCAAAAGAAGAACACCAGCTTGGTATGTATTGAATCAAATATGTATATGATGTGTGCCACTCTCAATAGAACAATTCACGGTAAATTGGATATTTGGTTAACAATTTCAGGTGCGATAGAATACTTTGGCATGGTAGTGGGATGCGGCAAGGTTCTTATGCACGTTTGGAGTCTCGGTTTTCTGACCACCGGCCGGTATGCACAATGTTTGATGTCGATGCACAGGTCATCGAAGGGGGACCAAGGAAGGAAGTTAGAGGCTGCAATTACCTCCTTTCCAGAAAATGATTGCTTGTAGGAAGGTGATTATTTCTGAGGAACACTAGCCTGTTACATGTTACTGATGGCAACATCCAAAGAATTACGTATCATGTTACTGTTGACAAAAGGCATTGCTGCCACTAAATAATGCTTTGAATCTTAGTAAATAGTAAAATGTCTACGGTTTGTTCTTTAGCCAATTCATAGCATTGATCTCTGGACGATGCTTTTGATCATTGTGCCCAAGAATGATATTGCAGATTCAACCCACCAACATGATCATGAATACCAAACAATCCACATACTTTATCTGCTTACCATTCTCATTTACTCATTTTTCTTATTGGCAGGTTTTAGCAAACCGACCGAAGCTGTTAGCAGTTTGGAGAGTAGTAATACGTCTCCAGATACATGACCAATAGGATGGAAAGCATGGTCAACTATACTTAGGGGTTAATTATAGATTAGACAATATTTTTACAGCACGATTTTCTCCAGTTGTTCAAGTTAATCTGCATCTAATCTTCATGTAATCAATTTAGATCTTCTCCATGTGGGTTCCATTCTTCAAGTCAATGCAATATTGATTTCTTTCAAACTATTCTATCTGTGCACATTATTTTTGGTATACATGATATTGCTTATATTTTAAATCCATTTAATCCTGGAAGTCTCATTTGATTCTAATAGTTCAAGCCTCGTTTATGAGGAAACCTTTATTATTTTACCTTTGATCGTAAAGGTCAATTATAAACAATTCTCATAACCT
Source organism: Ceriops zippeliana (assembly GCA_037897445.1). Lineage (NCBI taxonomy): Eukaryota > Viridiplantae > Streptophyta > Magnoliopsida > Malpighiales > Rhizophoraceae > Ceriops > Ceriops zippeliana. The sequence continues at coordinate 191,022 of JBAPLH010000228.1, forward strand.
GAACAGCGACAGGTCAAGGCATTGCTAACATATATATATTCCATATAATTCCCCACTATGGCTGCATTTTGTGATATGTCATCCATATATTCCATTTTCAATTGCTCGGTGTGTTACAATGAAAAAGTGGACCGGTTATGGAAAATACAGCCTTCAGAAACTCTAGGAGATTCAAATCGTTGAAATATATGAAGCACCAGTATTTGTGTTCAAACACAAGTCATATTCGCCACTAGCCCAGACATGCAATGGCCAATGTTGTAATGCCTTTCGATGGAAGTCATTATGATTATGACAACCCAGAAGTCAAGAACCTCAATCTCTCTGTCTTCTGAATCCAACAACCCTGAACGCCTTCGACTTACACTTGGGCATATAGTTCCGCAACTCTGGTCTTTCTTTTTCTTTTTTTAATCAAAAGGTTCGTTGTTGGACTATGAACTAAATAATGATGATGGTTCTTCTAATTTTTATAAATATCATTTTTCATTTTTAAAATTAGAATTCCAAGTTTTAAGAATAGAAGTGTTCTTTTTCTTCTTCTTTTTTTTTTTCAGTGGTCAGGAGTCTACTATTTTAATTTGCTGGTAACCTGAGAGACTCTTGGAAACTTTACTTCCATCCCAGACGTTCAACGAGGTCTGAACGGGTTGATTTGTCCCAAGCTTGATCCGGTTGGCTGGGTTTGGGCTGTAGGCTAGTGGGAGGACCATGGTTGTTGAGTTAAAACCCGATATACTCAAAACTTTTTTTTTTTTTTCTTCTTTTCAGGCCTATCAGAGTTGGAATGATGGGGCATTATTCGAAGACATATTAATTTTATTTAATAAATCTTCTTGACATGCTTGGAAGTGAATTTAAATAACGATATAAGGTTAGTCGAATCCGTCTTTTTTTTCTCTTCCTCAGCCGCTGCCCAGTAGCCTATCCCTCGTTTCCATCTGAATTTCATTCGTATTTTATGCAACATGCTATAAACTAATGCAAAAGAAAAACTTTGTCTCAGGCTGATGTCAATCCGCGTCTCAAACTCTCTCTCTCTCTTATCATTGCATATATTTTTTTGTTTTTTTTGTCTTTTTGAAGCTCTGCAAACCCTCTGCAAGGTCTCTGAGATTCCATCCGTCTCTTGGTTGCTTGCTGACTTCCAGTAGTTTCCATGATTCAGGAAACAAGAAGGCTCTTGGATGAGTATGAAGTGTCGGAAATCCTCGGAAGAGGTGGATTCTCAGTTGTGAGGAAAGGTACGAAGAAGGGTGGTGGAGACAGAATTGATGTAGCCATCAAGACACTCAAAAGATTAGGCCCATCAACCCCATCAGGAGTCCTGCACTCCCGGGGTGGGGGCAGGGATGGGGAGAAAAGAGTTGCTTCCCTGACCTTTCCAGGGTGGAATCGAGCATCAGTATCTGATGCACTTCTCACAAATGAGATCTTAGTCATGAGGAAAATAGTCGAGAAAGTCTCTCCCCACAAAAATGTCATTGACCTCTATGATGTCTACGAGGATCGGAATGGGGTGCACCTTGTGCTGGAGCTTTGCTCTGGCGGAGAATTATTTGATCGGATCGTGGCTAAAGACCACTACTTTGAGAGCGAAGCAGCCGCCGTAGTCAGGCAGATTGCACAAGGGTTAGATGCTCTTCACCAGGCAAATATTGTTCACAGGGACTTGAAGCCAGAGAACTGCCTGTTCTTAAATAAGAGGGATGATTCTACCCTCAAGATTATGGACTTTGGATTGAGCTCTGTCGAGGAGTTTACTGATCCTGTTGTTGGGTTGTTCGGTTCCATAGATTATGTCTCACCAGAAGCTCTTTCTCAAGGCAAAATCAGCTCAAAAAGTGATATGTGGTCTTTGGGAGTAATCCTGTATATTCTGCTTTCCGGGTAAGTAAGGTCGTTTTCCTCACATCCACTCTACACTAAGTTCATGAAATTCCTCCTTTCTCTTTCCTGGCTTCCTTTGGTGTACACACTTCCAATTTCCTTTCTTTGTCATCAACGTTTCAGGTATCCGCCTTTCATTGCACAGTCAAATCGGCAGAAACAACAGATGATATCTGCAGTATTTTGATATTATTCAAACATTCCAATCTTTAAACTTCTTTCTTCATATTTGAATTTTAATCCTCCATCTATGCTACTGCAGGGCGATTTCAGTTTCTATGAGAAGACATGGAAGAATATCAGTTCATCGGCAAAACAATTGATTACAGACCTCCTTCAAGTTGATCCTCAAAGAAGGCCACGTGCTCGTGATGTAATTGCAGTCAAGCATTTAAGCAGATGACTTTTATCTCTGTTATGACTCGGGGCGATTTAATTGAGCGACCAGTTTTTTTTTTTTTTATGACATATGGAAGCAGGTCGTCAATCATCCATGGGTGATAGGAGATTCAGCCAAAGAGGAGCACATGGACCCTGAGATCGTCTCGCGATTGCAAAGTTTCAATGCTCGTCGCAAGCTTCGTGCTGCTGCAATAGCTAGTGTCTGGAGTAGCACGATTTTCCTGAGAACTAAGAAGCTAAAATCTTTACTGGATTCCTACGACCTTAGGGAGGATGAGATTAAGAACCTCAGGACTCAGTTTCAAAAATTGTCAGTGCCTATACCTAAGCCTTGAGCTTGAATAGAGTGCAAAAAATGTTTATCAGCATTGAATAGCAGAAAATTGTAGATTAGTTAGACTTAATACTAGATAGAAGGCATTGGCTAACAAGTAATACAAAACATACTTCAAAAAACAAATAGTTCTCAAGTTCTAACAGATACACTTTGTCATATGTAGATGTGCGAGAGGTGACAATGCCACTCTCTCCGAATTTGAGGAGGTGCTCAAAGCAATGAACATGTCATCACTAATGCCACTGGCACCCCGCATTTTTGATCTATTCGACAACAATCGTGATGGGACAGTTGACATGAGAGAGATCCTTTGTGGGTTCTCCAGCCTCAGGAACTCACAAGGAGATGATGCGCTGCATCTTTGCTTCCAGGTGCGTTGCTTTCACCTCTGTTCTCATTTTACAGATTCATATACTACTCAAGTGCTCATGAAATATTTGGTTATATGAGCTTTATTTTTGCACATAATAAAGTTACCGCTCCACTGTAGCCCCAACAGATTGCCGCAGTAAAATAAAATTTCAGTGAAAGTCTTAAAGGAGCTATGAAAGATTGCTTAAGGCTCAAAGCAGAAGTATCCAATCTGACAACTTGCATCCACTTTCTCCCGTACATTTTTGCCAACTAGTCCACTGTCTTCCTTGACTTGATAACTTAGTTTTTTGGAATAAGAAATTTGAAATAAATATTAAAAAGTGAGGATTGAAAATAAAAATTTTGTAAAAATAAAAAAGATAGAATTGATTGTTTCGGATCAATATCTAATGATCACTTTGAGGGAATTAGACTCAAATGAACTAAATATTTTAGTAATATTATTACTTAGTTGAATTTAAAAGTCGTAGATATTACATTTATATAGATTTGACAGACCATTATTATGGATATAATCTCGCATACTTATTTGAAAATAATAAAAGACAATCATAACTATAAGGATATAATCTCGCATATTAATTTAAAAATAATAAAATACAATTATTAAAAATGCTACATACTAATCTCGCCTATTAAGAATCGTACCATTCTGCTGTCTTTTAAAATAGCCTTGTCTTCAAGGCTGATTGGTAATAAAGTCTGTAAATTGATCTACAAAAAAATGATAGAACTCCTAAGTAGCATCATTAACAGGGAGGCTAGTTCATTAAACTAAAATTTGGATAACAACTCAATTTCTACATACATCCTCCAAGAACCATCTTTTTTTATTAAAAGGACAGGAGATGAGTATGGGCTAATACTTAGTCTAATGATACTCACTTCCAACATCTCTTTAACTATTTTCTCAATTTCTCCTTTTTGAAAGTGTGGATAATGGTAAAGTCGAACATTAACAAGTGTATTCTCGGATAATAACGGAATATAATGGTCGTGTGTCCTTTGTAGGGGTAGACCTGCGGGTTCAGCAAACAAACTATAGAATTCAATTAATAGTGTCGTAATCTCCTTCCCTTGTATAGAATGTGATTTGACCACCTTTGCACCTGTCAATTGTACCAGGAACCCTTGTCCTGTTTTCTGTAAGACCTTCTTCATTTGATGACTGCTAATAGGAGTAGCTTTATCCCTGCATCTTCTATATAATTCTACTGAATGTCTATTTAATAGAAACTTCATTCTTAACCTAGAGAAATTCCAAAGTAATATCTTTCAAGGTTCGCAACCAATCAATGTCAAGGACAATTTCATAATCTTCTAGGAGTAGTAAGAAAAGATCAACATAAACAATCTAACCTTATAATGCGAGTTTTACCTTTGTGCACTTCCCTTAACATGTCAAATTTCTCCCGATAACTTTTATAGCAAACTTGTCACAATTTTCAATTGAAAAAGCAAGTTTTTTGGCAATCTTCTCATCCATAAAGTTATTGGTACTACCCAAGTCAATCAGTACATTACTGGTTGTCCCTTAATGACTTCATCAATCTTCATAGTTTGTGGATTCGAATACCCAGTTAAAGTATGCACTTTAGGCTCATTTATGAATTCAACAAATGTGTCATCATCATCTGGACTCGAGTGATCATTCTTTATTTCTTCATTTTCCTCAACTGGCTCTATCATTAAAAGCTTCCCTTACTTACGATGATACTTTTTGTGCCACTTCTCATCACAGTGCCAACATAACCCTTTTGCCATTCGCTCTTTTAATTGTTCTTAGGTTAAGCATTTAGTGTTAGAAGGACGAGTAAGAAAAGATAAGTTGGTGTTATTACCTTCGATAAGTTTGTTAGTTACATTAGCATATGGTCGACAATTTTCAGCACCTAACTTCTCCTCCTGTAAGGGAGTAAAGGAAATAACTGTTACCATTGTTCATGATTAACGAGCCTTGAATTCCTATTGAATGTCAGAAGTAAGTCCTTCAATGAATATTCCCACCAATTGCCTTTCGAACCAATCTTTAGCTTGATTGGCAAGTCATTCGAATCGACTCTGATATTCAAAGATGGTGGATGTCTAACGAATTTTTGCGAGCTTTCCGTCAACATTATGATATTCCAAGGGCCCAAATCATACAAGAAGACCTTTAGTGAATTCAGCTTACGTGGGAATTTCACCACATGTTTTGACCAAATTATACCATTAGATTACATCACCTTCTAATTGAATAGAAGTAATTTCAACTTTAAAGAACTCTAGCGTATGATGGAAGCGAAAATATTTTTTAACCTGGAAGATCCACCTTACAAGGTCACTCTCGTCCTAACGGGAAAATTCTACCCTTGTGTGTGGTTGGGTATAGTTACCATTGGTGACTCTATAGGATTTCACAGGTTCTTTTTGTTTGTCAGCAGATCCGGAAGTGTTGTTTTCTGACTCCCTCTATGCAATAAAGAATACTATATATTCAAGCCTTCAAAAAAACTCTTGCATTTATTCAAGCCTCTAGAAAGACTTTTGCATGAGAGATAATGATTCTTTAACTTGATCTATTCGAGCGTTAGAATGAAAAAAGTTGTGTGAAGACATATTGTAAAATCGCATATTGGTGATACTCAAATTTTTCTTTTGTTGTCGGGGTGAGAGGCATAAACACTTCTTTTTTTTTTTTGTATGGAATAGAAACAAAATTCTTAAGAACGTCGCTCTGATACCAAATGATAAAAACTTAGGGTTTTGGAATAAGGAATTTGAAATAAGGATTGGAAAGTGGGAATTAAAAATAACGCTTTTGTAAAAATAAAAGAGATAAAAATTGATCGTTTTGAGGGGATCAGCTTCCAATAATTACTTTGAGCGGATCGACCTCTAATAAGTTAAATATTTTAATGATAATATTATTTAATTAAATTTAAAAATCATACTTATATAAACTTAACAGGTCATTATTAGAGATATAATTCTACCTACTAATTTGAGAATAATAAAAGACAATCTTACGTATTAGAATATAATCTCACCTACTAATTTAAAAATAATAAAATATAATTATTAAGAATACCACATGTTAATTTTACCTCTTAAGAATCGACATCGGCCCTTTGCAGTAAGTAGAATCACTTGAACTCCCGTGCCCTTTCTTATCCTTGATACTTACTCATTTGATAATACTCGCTTTGAAATGTATCATATGTTCATAGTTGTAAAGAAGCAATTAGAGAGTTTAAGAGGGTTCACAGAGTAGTTTTGAGGATATTCAGTTTATGTTTCTATTCTCTATCAGATGTATGACACGGACCGATCCGGGTGCATCACAAAGGAAGAAGTTGCATCCCTCCTCAGAGTAAAGCCACTTTCTTGATGTCTTAACCATCAAATCAAGTATTAACACTGCTTTATAGATAAGATGACACGGATATTTCCATTTGAGCAGGCTTTGCCCGAGGACTGCCTTCCCGCTGATATTACAGAACCTGGGAAGTTGGATGAAATTTTCGACCGGATGGATGCCAATAGTGACGGAAAGGTCACCTTTGATGAGTTCAGAGCTGCCATGCAGAGGGACAGCTCCCTGCAGGACGTGCTCCTCACCTCACTTCGCCAAAAATAAATTCCTGCTTCATGCATTGGCCATAACGAACAATCTTTCATTTGAGCCAACCCCATCTCTTCTTCTGCTCTTTTATTTTATTTTATTCCTTATATCAAATTCCTTTCACCTCACTGCTCGTTGTAATTTCCTCGTATCCACTCATACCCGGAAAGAACCTTACTGTGATTACCGTTTCTTTTTTTGTTTTCCCCAAAACAACCTTACTTGCCCGCAATCATCAAACACTTCTTCCTTTCACCTACCTAGAAATTACAATATTTTCGATAATTGAAACCAAAGAAATAAAATATTATTATATAATGATATCATAATTTAATATGCGATCTATTTTCATATCTCACCTAACAACTATAATGTTTGTATTTAATAAAATTTTTGTTATATGATATAAAAATTTTGAATTCAAATACTTACGGTTTGTTCGCGCTATTAGCCTACTTCGGCTTGCATGCAAAGGAGGGGTTAGGTATTTAAGCTGCTTTTCCAAGTATACTCGACGATTGGGTATGAAAATTGGATGATTTCTTATGAAAATAAACAATTGTTAGTTGCAGATATTTGGTGGGGTTAGTTAGGTCTAGTGTCATGAGTCCACATTAGGTTCTTTTCGTGTTGCTAAAAATAATTACCCGATAATAATGTACTCATGAAATTACATTTTTTTTAAGTTAGACCTGTGCATTATAACTTATTAATTTAAGTAAATATATTAAAATTTTTTAAATTATTTAGAAGATGATTATTTCAAAATGAACATTAAAAATTAATCTTTCAAAACAATAAATTGCTTATTTTTTAAAATTTTGTAACTTATTTATTTTTAATTTCTTATTTTTTATTATTTAGTATTAAAGTGATATTCTTATAAATTCTTGCTTCTATTTTAAATTATTATCACCAAATTCTAAAAAACAAAAATCATTATTTCAATATGACAACACCCACAAGATTTATTCAGTATTAAAAATTTAGTATTTCTTATACAATAGTTTTTAAGGTCGTCAAAGCAAATTGTTTTTATACATTATTTTCAATGGATATTTTGGTAAGATTAAGGATAAAATTATCAATGACCTATCATATATTAAATTAAAAAACATTGTCAATAAACTTATTAATAAGTTGTTAGATATTTAATTGAAAAGCATTGATGATGATATCAATTTAAAGTATAATGTGATAAAAGATAAAATTCAAATGAAGTTATTATGCTTTTAACTAAATATTCTAATATGTCAACTATGAAAATTGAGGAATCTTTTTTTTAAAAAATTAAATTGTATTGTTATTAATAATTTTATGAATGAAAAAATTGATAAAAAACTTACTTTCCAATTGAATGATACAACAAGTTATTATAAAAGTTACAAATGAAAAAACTTTGATATATAAAAAAAATGAATTAAAGAAAGATATAGTGATAATAAATCTTCTCAATTAAAAATTATTATTAATAATTTATATAATTTAATATTTATCTTTATTTCTTCATTAGTAAATATAATTATTTTTTATTAATAGATTGTTAAATTAAATTATACATATAATATTTTGTAACTTATTAATTCAAATAATTAAAAATACATCAAAAAAAATTTAACTATTTAAAAGTTGATCTTTCAAAAAACAATCATTAAAAACTGACCATCCAAAATGATTAATTCTTTATTTTTTATTTTTGCAAATTTTTTATTTTCCCATCAATACATTACTTCGCTCTATTGTCGTTTGTTTCTTTTTTTGGCACAAAAAGATACAGTCGAGTATTCTTTTAGAGTGTTCAAATTCTACCATTTATTTATTTATTTATTTAGAGTATGTATAGAACAATTTCATTTTTAAGTTACCAATTATTAATAAACAGTTTAAGTTTCCAGAAAAAGAAAATAAAAACCAAAAGCAGAGTCAGGTCTCAGGAAAAAATAATTTTAAAAAAAACAGTAAACTTGTACATAATTATTTTTTAAAAAATTCGTATTCAAAACTGGTCATTATGTGAAGAGTTGGAGCAGAGCGCAACCTTATTTCTAGTATTTAGTGAATAACGAAAAATAAACATATAAATATATCAATATACACACATGCATATATGCATACACACACACACACACACACACACACAGAGGAAACAAAGAAGCCAAGTCATTATGAAAAAACCAACCGGGTAATCTTTAATTGCTATTTTATGTTTCTATAAATCACTTAGATTTACTTTTGTCTCAAATAGTCATATTTCAAATTGTATGAGCAACTATAGCTAACTACAATGATTACTTACTGATCACTGGACATTATAGATTATCTCCCAAAACTAATATATAAATTATATGCAATGCTCATTCTGTAGATGTATCTGCTACAAGGAGATGTGTATTTCCTAGGGCTAGAGGTAAGCATATAATCGAACCCGACAGCAGCTGAACTGAGTGCTGGGAAGTATTAGCACACCTGACTGTAACTAAGGCTTGAATCACTGCAAGCCGAGGGGAAGCACGATGTCAATACTTACGATGCAGCAAGCCGTCTTGGTGTAGCTATTCTGACACATGCCATATTTGACATAAGAATTTCTAGCACACTCCTCTTGCTCACAGAGTACATTGAAATGATCACTGCAACATATGCGGAGTCACCACGTATGTATGTTAGAATGTATTAGTTAAATGCACAGCTACAAATGAAATGCCAAGCATAAATTCAGTATTTTCTTTGATTTTTCTTCTCCTTTCCAAAATGGAATGCACCATCTTCACCGGGGTTCTGGGACCCATCATGAACCATATAAAGCATATAAAGCAGACCCTTCAGCCCTTTGGCCTACTTATCAGCATCATCAGTCTCATTGCAACACAGCCATTCACAGTTTCTTGATTTATTGATGCTTTTGTGGTTCAATTGTAACTAATTTCTTCATCTGCCTGTTGCTTTAGCTTGTCACCAACTAAAAGCAAATTCAAACTTATTCACATACAAGATAAAAATTCCCAATCCTCCAAGAGATTGAAATAAGACCACACATTTTTCTCATTTATTTACTTATTTATTTTTTTCAATCAAGTGCATTGAATAATCCAAGCAGTAAGAGGAAGAGTACACTCACACTCTCAAAGTTGCTCTCGGATAAATGCCATTGATCTCATCATGGAACCCAGTGTATCTTTAGAAACCTGAAATTTAACCTCCATTTCTCCAGTTATCGTCTTGGTATCTTGAAGCTGGAAACCATAAGTAGACAGTAACATTTTTTATGTATTCCATGCAGTACATGTCAAGCACCAAAAGTCAGCATCATGTACGGTTCTCAATAGTTTATACATCTAGACTAGAAAGGCTGCTTTCAATTTAGAAATCATATGATACCTTGTTCTTAGTCAGAGATCAAAATGACATCTATGAAGCTACGGAATAAACCTAATTTTAAGTATACAATAACAGCCAATCTTTCTTAAAGCTTGACTCTGGTAGAGGAAGAATTAACTATTCCAAATTACATATCATGAGAGGTCATTGAACATTTTAAATAGTCTGTAAAATAGGTTAAAAAAAAAAGGTTATTATAAAGACGTAGTTCCAGAATTGGGTAACAGAAAATTTATGGCTTTGAAGAATGTAAGAAAGTCAAGATGTGTACAAATAATGAGCCATTGTTTACTTTTTAAGAAAAAAAAAATTGGTGAAAAAGATGAATGCATAAGAAGCCTGTTACACTGGTAGATTGGGGGTATCTTGTTTCAGTAATAAGCAACAGCTAGTGTCCCAAAAAGTACTCATAAATTTAGCAATTCTAAGTTTGTTCCATTTTACACGACAATGGCCCCTTAATGTAAATCTCCAAGATTTGTCAACAACTTCAAGAAATTGGCACAGAAAGCAAGATGAGAATTTTTAATTGAGCAACTTGTGCTTATCATACCAAATACTTTATTTTTCTTAGTGAGACTTCACAGTTTATTCAGTTAGCAGATGCCCAGATGGTGAAAAATGTAGAAACACAAAAATATAGATAACTTAAAATCAATAAGAAAAAATTTTGAAAAACTATGCCAGAAGTGTGAATATCTAAACTGCTCATCATATCACCTGCTCCTAGCCATAACAAGTCACCCCAATGTTATGACAGGAAAGAAGCTCTTAAATTTGAGGAAGCATCTAGAATCACATGTTCATCTAACATAAATTTGAAACAATACATACCGAAGAATTTTTACACACTAGATAGTACAACCCAAAAATTACAAACCAAAAGCTTGTTTGGAAATTATAAAAGAAAAGACAGGAAATGAAGGGGACAAATTTTCAACATTATGTACCTTCAAATTGATGACAGCAACTCGATTGGCTGGTGTTGACAGCTGCCGACTAATGTAGGCCATGGATTGCAACATTGGCTCCAATGTGACCCTTGTTAACCTAAACTGCACCTCTGAGTCCCCAGATGGATTCTTTCCATAATCTTGCAGCTAGAGATGTGAGGAAGTACACAAATAATTGGTACACTTCAACAACAAAAGAAACCGGCTGTTGATTGCCCCATTTGGTGCTATCCATGCTTATTTATTGTTTAGAATACTTAACTGAAGTAAATTTCAAAATGCTTAAACAAAGAGTTCTTCAAAACGTGACATTTTAGTCTTTAGCAGTGAAAACTTTAAATCAAAATGAAAATGTTTCCAAACTTAATCTAACCCCAAAAATTTCACTTTTAATGGTTAAGAACTAAAGATATAAATTTTTTAAAACCTTAGAGCCCAAATGGTGGAGCATTATCATTTAGAATCCTTACGTGTAGCATGCATAAAAACTCAAGGACAGCTGTACTAATTTTCTTTACACGTAACAGTGGAGACTATAAGAAATCTCTAATTTTATATCTATTGAAAATAAGACTAATCTATTGCAAAATGCAAGAATAACATAACTTTTAACAATTGAAGTAGGATTGGCTCACTAGCCATGTTGAATTATCACTATTACTGATTTCAAAAAAGGTTTACTGGGACTTAAATAAATCAAAAGGATTTTTATTCAGTTTTCATCATTCAACTAACCTGATAGCACAACAGCAATTAACATTTTAAAGAACCAAAGCCACTGCAAGTATAATTACTCCATAGAAAAGTAAGCAATACAACACAATTAGCCTTTGAAAAATTACGAAATGCTACATTTAGCTGTTCACAAAAGGATTTAATCATATTGAAAGGAAAGATGGCATACCTTCAAGTTGATGACAGCTACCTTTTCAGATGGGGAGCCACTCTTATGTTCTATCACCCAAGTCATGGACTTAAAACAAGTGAGAACCACCTTGATGAATCAAATGAAACACTCAATTAAAGAAAAATAAGAAACTTCCAGAATAAGCATATACCGAACATTGGAAAGTTAAAGCTTCATACCTTGTTATCAGATACACCACCATCACAGTGGACAGACACAGGGGCCATAATGGGCTGATCCATATCAGTAATGGGTACTCCCACATCATTAAGATTAAATCGTTGTGGTATTGCATCTTGCCACGGCCACATGGATGTCACCACTTCAGGAACAGACAAGGGGGGCTTCTGGTTGCTGTCTTCTTGGCCATTTCCAGTCCTTTGAGAAATAGGAGGTGTAACTTTAGCAACATTTTTCTTAATAGCAGCAACTTTTTTTTCACCCTCTCTTAAAGCACTAATCGCTACCTTGTAAGCCTCAACAGCATGTGCTCCTGCCTCTGCAAATCTGATGGCTTCCAAGCACAAATTGTTGAAGCGTGAAGACAGAGTTCCCATGCTCTGTAAATCTGTATTTTGTTCCTCTAATTCAGCCCAACTTTTGGCATTCCTTGTCCATCGCTTCAATATGCAATCAGATGGGAGGGTAAGAACATTTGTTACTGTAAAGACAGTCAATATATGTCTGCAAAGGATGCCACAGTATTCAAACATCTGACAGCTGCAACTTGACTTCATCTCAGAGATATCCAGTGTCACTATATATGCCTTGTCATCTTGTTCATATTTAGCAACCCTGTATTTACTGACCACCCCATCATCCTCGATATAGTTTGCTGTATACACAAAAGTTTCGACCAGTTCGTCCTGAAATTTGGCAAACACCTTTTTGGTATAGAGATTTGCTGCCTGTTGCTCCATTGGTGATGGTGTCTTCAGCAATGGAGCGGTGCAAATTGTATCATAATCTGCTTCTATTTCCTTTTCAAGAGAATGCTCTAGAGCTCTTTCATACTGCTTGAAGAACATAGGTAATGTTGTCTGTTGATTCACATACCCATCAAAAAAAGAGCTTACCCCTTGATTTGATGAGAGTGCTGCAAAAAAAGTGCCATGAAAATAAACTGGTGCCCACTGTTTCCGAGCATTATACACAGCCTGAAGCCACTCATTCCCTTGAAGATCATATTTATCAAGGAGAGAGCACCATGATGATTCAAAATCCTCAATTGTCTCAGAAAAGTTGATGCAGCTATAAAGCTCCCCATAGAAGGAAGGATGAGCAAGGTATATACGTGCCAACCTTTCTTGGCCTTCTCTCAAGATGTGCCACTTGCAGATGCAATGGCGAGTTTCTGGAAACACCTGAGCGACTGCCATTTGTATTGCTCTGTCTTGGTCTGTAGTGAAAGAAACAGGGGAACGTTCATTCATTGCAGATAGCCAAGTCCGGAACAGCCAAACAAAGGAGGACTCAGATTCATCTAGCAGCAATGCACAACCAAACAGTATCATCTGACCATGATGATTTATCCCAGTGAAAGGAGCAAATGGAACCTGGTATTGGTTTGGCCTGTACATCGTGTCAAAAATAACTGCATCACCAAAGTGCTTATAAGCCATCCTTGATCGTGCATCAGCCCAGAAGACATTAGTCATGCGGTTATCATCATCAAGCTGTATTGCATAATAGAAGCCAGGGTTCTCTGCCTGCATCTTCTTGAAATAGTTTAGGAGATTTTGTGCATCCCTTCCAAGAGTTCTCTTTCTGCTGGGAGGCCTGATATAGTTTTCAGGGACGGATGTAACATTTCTAATTGGAAGATTAGGTTCCACAGGAGAGGCATTCATGATGCAATTTGAATCATGAGATACATGATTTCCATCCATGGAAACGTATATATCACCAGTGGCATCTAACACTTCAGCCGCATTCCTCGTGGCACCAGCGAAATGCCTGCGAGGTCGAATGTGATGGACTTTGCTACGAGTCACTACAGGATGGTTATGGTTCTCTACAAATTTTGTCACGACCCATTTGTCCAAGTCCTTTCTCTCTATCCTAAACATTGCATTGCAGCTCTCGACATTTTTCCTTTTAAAAACCTCTCTAGAACACGCAAAATCCCACGTTACAATTGGCCCATCAGGCTTAGTACGCGTAAACTGCCCTTCACAAGTACTAAAACCCATACACCTGGCATATGAATCATAGAACGTCTTTGCAGCACCTTCGGATTCAAACTCCATACCGACACAAGGTGTAGCACTTCCATCATCTTCCTCATTTTTTATACCCCTTTCCACGGATTTGTTAGTTAGATTCTGTCTGTCAGCCTCATCGGGAAAAGCACTCCCTGACACATGATTATCCCCTCTCCCTAATTCTTCAACATCCATACAGGGAGAATATGAATCCCAATTTCCTTTTGTTCTCTAGGTAGGTTGCAACGAAGTCTTCATGCTGACTGGAAGCAACAAAAGTCTGCATTACACCCACCTGTGTAAAAATGCATTACAACACCCCTCCCCCCCCCCAAAAAAAAAACCAATGTACAAACAAGAGGAACAGAGAAAAGAGTGAATTCACTAAAACCACGAACATAGGTTAACCAATGTACTTCAACACATCGTTCAAGTGCAGTCGGTCTGTATCAAATCGCGTCATGTAAGAATTCAATAATAATCCCATGCTCCTACAAATTCCCTCGCTTCTTGAACACTGATCAGAAAGGCCAAATAATAATAATGATAATAATAATAATAACAAAATAATCGCAAATTAAAACAACCCAAATCACCCCCAAAACGGAGAAACAAACAATGCCCAATCAACCATAGCTTAAAAAAAAAGAAGAAAAAGAAAAACAGAAAGAAGAACAAGATAAACCGACCATAGAAAAAGAGTTGCTTCGTTGCAGTTAAATTATCAAAAACCCCTTCTTCTTTCCTTTATATATACATATATTACTTCCGATTGAAAAGAAAAATTAAGCAAAGGAACGAAAAATAAAAAATGAAAAGGAAAAAAGGAACCCACTTCCCTCTGCCTCTATGTGGGGACGGGGGGGGGGGCTTTTGTCTATTCACTTCTTACGTTGTACTACTGCTACTGCTGCTGCTGTGCTGATTTGTTGGAAGAGGATAGCATAAGAAGAACACACGTAGAAAGAGACACGAGTTCGGTCGAGCCACCCAACCCCGTTGCTCTGTTTTTTCTTTTTTTTTTTTTTTTTTTTTCTCTATCCTGTTTGTTGTTAATTCCATCTCGTACCCCGTTTTCTTTGCATTTTAACATCTTGATTACCCCTTCGACTAATTTGTGTGATTGCAGTGTTTGCCCGAAGGAACACGGGAATTCTATTCTTGGGGCTGAATGTGATTCTGTGCAAGACATGTGCACGCATTCACACCAAACGTGACTCGTCCAATTGGGCATTTTGTATTTTTTTTTTATTTTTGTAATAATTTGAAAACTTTAAGGACAAATTAATTCATAATCTGGCAATGCCACATCTTTGGAGGTTCATTCTAAATTGTTAAATGAGGAAAAGAAATATGGTGTTTCTTCTTAGTTTTGAGTTGTCAAAGTCTCCGTAAAATAGAATAAAACTTATATGTATATATCTATTTATGTAAAGTTGAATTTAAAATTTTAAAAATAAAAATTTAGATATTTAATCATTTAAGTACATTAAAGAAAAAAAAAATTGTGTCCTCTGAACCCTAGAATGTTATTTAGACAAGAGTTATCTCTCTCCCGCTTCCTGCATTAAATTTGCTACAACAATCCTTGTAAATTTCTCAAACAGGTGGACTAGTGTAAATTAGCTTTATTACCTTGTGCTACATGTAAATATCTTTTTATTATTATTTTATTTAAAAAATGAAAAGAAAGAAAAAAAAAACTATATGAATATTTTTTAATTTTTTTCTTGTGAATGAAAAAAAAAATCAATAATTGTGGCAAATTAATAATTGTTCAAAAATATTGTTATAAAATTATAACTCTTCATTCCCTTTTATCATCTTAATATGTTATAAATTCTTAGTATTAATACAATGACAATAAATTTAATAATATTAAGAAAATAAAAATTCTTTAAATTTCTTGTTAAGAAAAAAATATGAAAAAGGAGATTATTTCAATAATTATAGCAATTTGATAAGTGTTGAGAGGTGTTACTATAATCCTTTACTTCTTTATTTTATGCGAAAAAATTCATGAAATTACTCTTAGACGAAGATGAGATAACTCATATGGGGTAGACATATGTTATAGCAGTACTATATACAAAATAAATATACAAAATAAAAGATAATAAATCTAAATAATAAGATAATAACATTGTTATAAAATATTATTAAAAATAAAAAGATTAATAATTTTTGCTTAAAACGAAACAAAGAGGTAACATTCTCTTGTCACACGAAGAGGATGTATATATATATATATATATATTCATAATTTTAACATCCAAACTCTAGAAATTATAGTAGCACTTTTTTCTCTCAACATTGGCATTTTGGAAGTTTCGTGTTTTGATTTAGTTGTTTCAATTTATTTTTATTAGGAAAGAAGTTGTTTCCATTTGTTTAGATTTTTTATATCTATACTAAGAGAGAGAGAGAGAGAGAGAGAGAGAGAATCAAAAAAATAAAAGTAAAAACGAACAAAAAATCACTTGGTTCCCATCAAATCCCCCCTCCCCCACTTTTTTTTTTTTTAATATTTTTCTCAAGAGAAAAAAAAATGATAAAGAGAAAGAGAAAGAGAACCATATTGAGAGAAAGCTAAAAAGATTTTTCCCCCTAAATATTTCTTTTTCCCATATTCACCGCAGCAACAAACTCATAGAAAATCCTTAACCATCCCAGAAAAATTTTAAAATATCAAACGGAATAATAACAAGAAACAACACGGGCCTCTTTCCCATTTCCCCTGACGCTGCTATCTGCGGAGACGCCAGCTTCCTCCACTCCACTTCCCGAGGTTCCGGAGGACGCGTGCTCCATCTGGGTCCCACCGTCATAGGAACATGTCTCGAATATCAAGTCAATGTTGTCTTCAAAGGCGCCCCTGTCGTCAAACAAGTCCGGCAACTCGCCGTCCTTCTCGAGAGGGAGGTCAGGGACGACGACCGATGAGAATGGGGTGGTCATCATCACGGCGGGTTCCAAGCAGAAGCCCCAGGCGAAATCATCGTGGCCGTCCACTGGGTCTTCCATGGTGGTGGTGATCATTGACGAGGCAGGAGGGAGCAGTACCTGTGATGATGCTGGAACTGAAATTTCATCCTCTTCTTCTTGACGCTGTGGCGGTGGCGGCGGTTGCTCGACTTCGGCTTCGGCATCCTCGGACTCGGTGGAGCAGCAATGGGCAGGATGACCATGATCAGGAGGAGGAGGCTCCTGGAGCATGTGGTCCAAAGTCATGCCTTTATTCTTCAGGCGGTCTACGTAATTGCTGATGTCAAAATTGGTCACCGCATTTGGCCCTCTGTATTCTATTGCTGCCATGTCGTATGCCGCTGCTGCCTCTTCTTGTGTATCTTTTTTAATATATATATATATATATATATAAGTAAGAAGAAGTCAATAAAGAAGCCAGAAATATTTTTAAAGAATTCAATGAGATTATGAATTATGATTCAGCAGATGATTAATTGACTAGATAACAAAACAATTCTGTAAAAGGAAGTTGTCGATAAATTAAACAATAAAAGTTGGTGGTCATACACATACACCACCAATCAAAAGAGAGATGTAAGTGAAGAAAATCCAAAAAAAAAAGAAAAAAAGGGATGGGCGATCCCCATAAAATAATGGGGTCTGACCCTTCTTTGATATTGGTGTCCTAAATTAAAATATGGCAAATTCAGATTGGGTTTCACGTGCCTTCTCTTCTTGTAATCCTCCCTACTTGTTAGTTAGTATTTGATTAAGTAGGCTTATCATGTTGATTATATTCAAATTGGCATGCAAATTAACCTATTGGCTTCAAACAATAGAAATTAATTAGAGTAGTTGTTAGATAGATCAAACATTGGTATCTTAAGGCCAACTGAAACATATGATATATGAAACTCTTTTTTGTTTTTTTTTTTTTTTTTGGGGGGGGGGGGGGGGGGGGGGGGGGGGGGGGGGGGCGCATCTATGATATATGAAGCTACTAAACATTTGATGTGATGGAAGAACAATAGCGAATGCAAGCATGCAACAAGCAATAAGTGAAATACG
This sequence comes from Ceriops zippeliana, assembly GCA_037897445.1. Lineage (NCBI taxonomy): Eukaryota > Viridiplantae > Streptophyta > Magnoliopsida > Malpighiales > Rhizophoraceae > Ceriops > Ceriops zippeliana. The sequence goes on from JBAPLH010000228.1 coordinate 209,107, forward strand.
GTTAAGATCAGTGAACAACTGAAATCTAATCTAATATGTTTTTTCCCACGTATGGTTCAATGCATTGACATGCTATAAAAAGGATAAAAAATTTGGAGTGAATGACTAGGATCATATGCTTTGAAATTCGAGTTCTGATTGAATTAGCAGTTAGCGGCAGGTAACAGATGCCAAAATTTTTAAGTAATAACAGCCCATAAGACATAAACATCAAAGAGTTTTTTTGTTTTTTGTTTTTGGAAAAAAATCCTAGTATTTGAGAACTTGATTGTTGGGGTTTCCCCTGGTTATCAATTAGTTTCATTTTCATAAGGAAGGGGAATCTCGCCTATAAAGCACCCAAAAAAAAAAAAAAAAAACTATATTATAACCAGTCGAGGCCACACTATTCCCGATCAACCCTTAGGGTCTTGGCCATCATGGTAACCGTCGAATGGGCCTATATGCTTCCTAACTCAAATATAAGTGAGGGGGGGGGGGGGGGGGGGGGGTGGGGGGTTGGGGGGGGGGGGGGGTAATTGACACAAATCCTCCCAATTCAATTTCAAATATCTCAAAATGCATAACCATTACTTGATTGGGGGTAGCAAGGGGGGGGGGGGGGGGGGGGGGGGGAAAAGGGGGGGGGGGGGGGGGGGGGGGAATTTTTCCCAAACGGGGGGGGGGGGGGGGGGGGGGGGGGGGGGGGGAAAACAACTTAATGACCGGTGAATTAATCATATTATTTTCATGGCAAGGGGGGGGGGGGGGGGGGGGTGATATCCCCTTAACAAATCTATAATAAAATCAAGAGGATTCATACAACAATTCATATTCATCAAAATAATGCCACATCTGGGGGGGGGGGGGGGGGGGGGGGGGGGGGGGGGGGGGGGGGGGGGGGGGGGGGGGGTA